>ML779488.1:365954-376402 GCA_009831015.1 Picea engelmannii | reverse complement strand
TCCATCTCTGCCTGGAGTCTTGTCACCACCGCCTCCCTTATGCATTGAAGGGTTAGAGCCTTCACCCTGCGACATCACGGTTCGTTCCAATATGGATTTCATCATATCTCTCATCTGCATGAGAGTCTGTCTGAGGTCTTCTTATTCATATGGAACACGTTCATGATCTTCTGCATCTGCCATGCTTGGTGAATGTCTCTCTACAACTCGCGGTGAATGATACTGCTTCCTCCTCGTCGGATAAGAACTTGGCTCCACAAGTTGACCTTCTCCTCGTGTGAGTTTCAACCTTGTGAGCATCAGAAACAAAAATTGCAAACAATCAAGTCTTCAAAAACCAGTGCTCTGATACCAACTTGATCTAAAAATGAAGAAGACTTGAAACTTGAATAATAATTGCAAGTGAAATGTTATGTGTTTTAAAGCAACCAGATCAATTTGCAACACATAAATAAGGATTACTTATGTAGAAAATACACATAGACAGCAACATAAATCATTGAACATCAGACATAAACACAACAACTTGATAAAGGAGTTCACCCCACTCCGGGCTACATCTCCTGGTCCAACTTCCAATGGATCATTATTATTAAATTGCTCAAAGTGATAAAAAACATGCCTTACAGTGCTCAAAATGACAAAATGACTGCTCCAATGGCTCCGCAGCGTCCCAAAACCCCTGTCTGGTCTCTTTCGGCACCTGAAACGGTCGAAAAATGAAGAAGATAGCCTTCTTGAAGTCTTCCCCTTCAACTTTGCTGTCTCTGGTTCTACAAATCGCACCCTTGTGCTTCAAACCTAGCACACACGCTCATTTAAGCGGAAAAACCAAGACCCGTACGCAACCGCGCACCGGTACAAACCGTAGAACGGTTAGGGTGCCTCCAGCCCCTAACCGCCTCGACACTGGGTCATATGGCTCATGCGACCATAGACTGGGCATAAAAGTAGTTTGTCCGTTTGAAAACCGTGCAAACGGATTAACCCGCGCGTGCCAATTCTTAACATATAAGTCGTGGGTTCAAAACCCCGCGCGTATAATATGCAAACTTTAATATATATGTATGCAATGTTATATTGCAATACATTGCAATATACAATGCACATGCCAATATATATATGGTATAAACATTGGGTCCGCGCATTTTAAATTCGCGCCATATTACAATGTGTTATGTGTTAAATAAACTATGGGTCGGGGCTTAGCCCCGACCTGACCCCCCTCCGTATTCAACATAAAACAATGTTAAATATTTAAATTGCCATAAACCTAACAAGGTTCATGCGGCACCATAATAGTTAGTGGAGGTTTGGTCAAGTCTTTAGCATTGGGGGAGGTCCGGGGGTCGAACCCCGCGGCCTCCATTAGTTTTACATTACAATTATAAACCAACCATATAGTGACACGTGTCAACACAGCATTCACCGACGAACAACCAACCGAAATGTGCCACGTCATCAAATTGCCACATCATCATGATGGTATGACCCTCCACGTGGCCGTACGGACTGTACGGACAGGTACAGTCAACATCCCAAATTTTTACCTGTTTGGCTTGGCGGACAGATCACGATATCTCCTCCATACGGACTCCGTTTGCGAAAGTAAATATACTGCCAGAATCAGGAAGACGAGACGGACGCAATGGCACTGTTTTCGTCGTATTCCGAGCACTTTGAAAATTGAGCAAATTTTGATCCCCTGATCACTGGAAGTATAGAAAGATGTGCTGACATTAAAACAAACAAAATAAGCCAACTGGATTAGGTGGGAGGCCACCGATATCCACCTAGAAGATGTGTAGGGCTTCAGACAACCTCAAAAGTGTAGAAACCACAATTACAAAGAAGTAAAGAAGAACATGTTGAACTAAAAACTGATAAGAGGAGCTAGTTGGAAGAGGTGGGTGGCCACCAATATCCACCTGGATTAGTCCTCCCCCCTTAGGAAGCAATGGTATCCATTGCGTTGAGTGCCCAGGGAAGAGGGGAAATCATTTTTTGAATCTGAATCTTGGTGAGCTGCGTGCCTTGTTGGAGAAGTTGTGCTACTTGGTCTATGGAATACTGCGACAAACCTGTTGATAGTGGGGTTAAATATGTTCCACCAACCTGTTGTCTCTAGGTTTGACAGGGAATTGTTTAGGAACCATTGTAGGTGAAGAAACAATATATTTTTTCTCTTCGAAAATCTGTTTTTGCTGGATAGAAGGTGTTGATGTTGCAGTGGTCTTCTATGCATCCTTTGAATAGACTGTGAAGAGGATGAATCTTGCATTATGAGAGATTACCTTGCAACACTATTTTGGTGGAGTAGTATTCAGAACTACCTATGGTATCTTATAGATCTGACCTCCCAGAGTAAAAATGACACTACGGGGTCTAGACTCATAGACAACACAAAATATTCACATATATGGTTGGCCCAAACAACATCACAGACATCAAGAGGGGAAACATCACACACTACCTCATCCTTGAAGGGTTAGATACCATATGATAAGCGACATTGCTAGATGACACAAAGATCTCGTCCCTGGTGAAGCCACCTGATGTTGTATGGATGTGGGTGTGGTATTGTCGACAACCCCAAATGTTTGATGACTTTAGCTGAGATGTGGTTCTTTTGGATTTTTTTATCAACAATGAAATGCAATGGGGTTCCCTTCACCCACATCTGTGAATGGAAGAGGTGATCCCCCTCTTCAGGATCTACTGGTTTTTCTGGTTGAATTGTTTTGGTCACGACAATAATAGTGGGGTCTATGTCGATGATTTGTTTGTTTTCAAGATTTTCTGGATCTGATTCCGAATCAGGGTTCGGCTCCGTGTCTTTGACCTTGGCCACCAATGACTGTTTCGAGCGACATTCATCGGTGTTGTGCCAGGGGATTTTGTGGAAGTCACACCACTTCCCTGTTCCCTGTGTCATTCTTCATTTTTCCTTTACCCTTCTTGTCTTGTGTCTTGGAATGGTTGTTTATAGGCTGTTGGTTAGGGCCATATTTACCATGCTTTGGTTGTTACATATTTATAGACTCGAATTCCCATTTGTTCTGGTGCCTAAATTTCTGCTCGATTTTGATAGCACATCGATAGACAACTCCCAATGATGAGATTTTTAGGAAATCCATTTCGATTTGGATGTGCCTATGCAGAGCCCCACAGTATTTCAGAACCAGATGTTACTTGGAGTCTTTGATACCCAACTTGGTGCACAAGGTATGGAAAGTATTTGTGAACTCCAACACTGTTTGGCTCTTCTCTTGCCGCAGTGTGGTCCATCTCATGTACTAGTCTTCATAGTTTTCAACATGATAGTACTGTTCTTTGACCGTATCCACAAAAAAATCCCAAGTTGTCTCGACCCCATATATTCCATATTCCTCTGTGGAACTTGTTGGACACACCTACCACACTTAGAGGGGGGGTGAAAGAGTGTGGGGGCTCTTTTTCCCAAAAGTTCCCTCTTACACAAAACTCATTAGTTAGCATTCAACATTTTACTCATTACTCATTGCTGTCATTTATAACTAGTTAGATGTGAACACATATCAACAACATATATCGGCAATATATCATCAACAAGTCATCGCCACAAGGAACACAAAGAACACAAGATGTATGTACAATTTTCTTTTTATTACGGACTAGAATCCTTGGGGTTTTTCAGCAACAACTGAATATAGTACAACTCTACAAGAGCACCGGCTATATCATGCAATAATATACTTACACACTCAGCACCAACTAAGATGAGGCAATAGTCCTCAACATATATCAATCTGCAATAGGTACACGACCTGTCAGTAGTGAAACCCGCGTGTGTACGCGCTCTGACTCACTATAGCCCGCGTATGTACCCAACCAGTGTATACAACAACCTGCCTATCAATTCTGAGCTCTTAGGGTTTTCTCTTCAAGATCAACTTAGATCCTCTGCAACCAATTTATCATTCTCTTCTGTCTCTCACTATCCAAACTGACCATCATCCAATCACAACACATCCAAGCTCTCTAATATTTTACTCATGCTCCACAACCAATCAATATGAATATTAACTCAATAATGTATAAACAACTAGTATACCATAGAAATCATATCACAACTGAATCATAAGGGTGTTTCTCACTCCATCAACCACATCATAGCAACCATACCAAAAATTCCCTAAGCATTCACAACACAACAAGCAATAGTATCCATTAAGACAATAATGTAACCATACCAAAGTCTCAGTGACAGATCTGAGCCCATAGAATGCAGATCTAGAACCAACCACAATATTCAACATCCATTCATTAGCTCAAACACAAGTCTCCATGATTTTATCCACTGTACACGCCTTGTCCTCTTACAACCTGCATATGTATGGGCTCTAGCCCATTACAACCCGCGTACACCTTAGAAACTAGGGTTTCTGAAGCTACGCGAATTTTGCCGTCAAGATCTCCAAAATTTCCAAAACTTTGATGCGTCCATGAGATCCTCCTCACGCTCTCTTTCTCAGAATAGATCTTCAATCATGCTCAAAATATCCACACCAAAGATTCTCTCACAAGAATCTCTCCATCAATACTCCAAAAGATATTCTCACAAGAAGCTCTCCATTGATCCACACAAAAAGGATGAATTGCAAGAGTCCATAGCTATCTTATTTATACTTTCATCCTCTAGGTCACTTAACCTGTTTTCCTTATTTTAGGGTTAACCACTTTCCATAAATAGAAAGTTCTCCAATACTTTATCATTTAAATATTCCTTCTTGATTTTGTCACCTTACTTTATCATTTAAATAATCTTTCTTGATTTTGTCACTTCTCTTTATTATTTAAATAATCCACCTTGACTTTGTCACTCTACTTTATCATTTAAATAATGATTTCTTATTTTAGGTCACTTTGACTTCTTTGACCTTGGGGGATTCAAGCCTTCATATGGGGGTCCTCCAACTTCGTAAGGCCATAACTCTCAAACCGTGAGGAGTTATGTGACATTCCACATACCATTAGGAATGGAATGACAAGTACTATCCATCTAGGATAGTTTTACCAACAACTTCATTGATATTCATCTCATTATTCCACATACAAGCATGGGTCCTCCAACCATTCTTCTAGGATAACTCAATCCGCAAAGCATCTTCCCATGAGGGATTTCACCATAAGGGGACCACTTTGGAGTTCATCCATTTGTGCACCTTACAATCATGATAAGACAATAATGAGTCATCTATAAATTTTTTCAACAATGCATCATATACCAATGAAACCACATTGATCCATCTTCATCATGTATCAATGGCAACTCATTGATCCATCTTCATCTATGCATTCTTATCAAGGACAATGCATATTATATTACATCAATCATCAGTCAATCAATCCTTTGACATCAATCAATCACTTGACATCAATCAATCAAACCATTGGCATCAATGACAACATGATCCAACAAAACTTTGTTGCCAGTAAGTTTCCCACCAATGTTTGACATGGGGGAGAGCCTTGAGGAGTGCGAAGGTGATCTTTTCCCTGTTGGAAAATTTTTGAGCAGAGAAATAACCTTCTAATAGATTTAACCATTTTTCTAGGGCATCCGCATCTATCTGACCTTCAAATATGGGAATATTAAAATTAAATTGTACCTTGAAGAGATAGGTTCCTAAAAAATGGTTGCTTGATGAAGTTGCTCAAGTTTCTATCATCAGGCATTGAAGGATGTGTGAAAAATTCCTCATCATTTCGTTCCTCTGTCGCGTGAGATCTTTCTCAAGAAACAAGTTAATAGAATATTCTACTCCATTGTTTTTATTTTCTACTGCCATCGAGGGTTTCTTGGGTGTGCGAGAGTGATTGTCCTCAAGAGAGACAAGCTCGAGACCCAACTAGCTATACTTAGACCTCCTCAGGGACATGCGCTGAAAAATGATCAAGAGCAACCTGGTCTGATACCACTGATACAGATTATTTTCGAAACGAAATGAAAGCAGAGAAATTAATATGAAATACTCATGAAAATTTCCAGAAACAGAGAAATACAACAATACTTGATTTCTATTAATGAAATAATTGTAAAGAGACTGTAAAAATATAGAGTGCAAGACTCGCTAGAATGGTGGCAGCTTTATCTCTAAGAAGAGACGTGATGACTACGCTCATTCGCAAGAAGATGATTAATATGAGGCTCTGAAGTCATTTTTATGATAAACATGAATGCCAAAACCCTAGACATCCAAAAGCCTAACCCTAGGAGATGAAACACCAAAAGTCATGTGGGCCTCGTTTGGGTATGTTAGTACATTAACTTCCCGGGGTCGTAACTTTAGCATACGATCTCCGTTTTAGGTGCGTGATAGCTTTTTGGAAAGGTCTTTTCGAGAGATACACATTATGCCATCAAAATCTAACTTTGTCTACAGTTTGACTATGGCATGCCAAAAAAACACTGTTTAGGGCCCCAAAACAACCCTGAAAGTACATAAATATGTGATGACATGAAAACATATAAAATAAGCCAGCTGTATTAGGTGGGAGGCCACCAGTATCCACCTGGAAGATGTGTAGGGATTCAAACAGCCTCGAAAGTGTAGAAACCACAATTACAAAGAAGTACAGAAGAACGTGCTGAACTAAAAACTAACAAGAGGAGCTAGTTGGAAGAGGTGGGTGGCCACCAATATCCACCTGGATCACTCCCCCATACCTTGAACTCTACCAAGTTTTTCCTTACCTCTTTTAACGAGTCTCACATATATTTCAATTTCATTTCTTTGTTGTGATATTAATTACTTTGGCACATGCATATACCTAAATTTGATATCTTTTATATTGACTTTTGCAAGATCTTTGATATGAAATTGATTTGATATTTATGGGATGTTAATCCACTTACAAAAAAGTGTTGCACAATTAAATATAGAATAAAATATCACATGATGTTAGTAAACAAATTTGGATCTCTATTTTACTTTGCTAATTGTGGCATGGAATCATCAAGACACCATTCTAGGTTATATGTGGTTCGATATGCAATGGATCTATATTATGACACTCTATTAGTGTACAATTGTTCAATATGTAAAGGGTTGAATATGAACCCTTGACCCGTGACACTATATCCCATTATATCAATGAAAAACTACTACAAGTGGATGACCTCATACCTCCCACTATTGTTAAAGATCCAAAATGTGCCACATAAATAACATGCAATAATCACTCCTTGTGCTTAACTTTGGTAAAGATGAAATCCAATCACATGGATTTTCTTCTAAATTGTTTATTCCACTCCATTAGTTGAGTCAATTGAGAGTTACATTGATCTAGGGAACAAGAATAACAATACTACCCCAAGCTAGATTTTTATTAGGAGATCCAAACACATAGATGTTATAAGAAGAAGGATGTCCAAGTATAAACCAAGGTTGCTTAGTCTGTTGGAAGGAAATGAAGAATTATCACCTCCTCTTAAGTCAGAAAATTAACATCAAACTTCATATAATTGTGTTATGGACGATGTCTAGCCATCATCCATCCCCATGGAAAATCTAAGGAAAACATTCACTTATCGTGGCATTAATTTCCAAGTCTAGAATAGAGTTTGCGTGCATTTAGTTATTTATTCATTCTCATGTGTTTGTGCCTATGAAAAATTTAGTTTCATGGATGCCATTCTATGATCCTCAATATAGTGAAAATGATTACTTGAATATTTATAAATACAAGAATAATATTTCTATTTATAATATTGTTGATGGGGCAAAATTTGCCTTCAATGGTAAGGGGTACTCCTCGGTACATAGTCCCAATTACACTATGCACCATTTGGTTTAGGAGACCCATCCATATTCTGGTTTGACTTACATTACTGGTTTTGAGGGTGATTGGATGGTTTGTGGATGAAGTGGGAATGCAAATGCAATATAACTAAATGTAGAAATAAATATAATCTAACCTATCCTAGATAGGAGCATCTACGATAACCAAATGAGTAGCTGTAAATGAAACCAATCCCTACAAATAACTTCCTTCAGATAGCTGTTAGGATAGATGTTAAGAAGCAACAAGGTTAGCTAACACATGCATGTACGCACATAACCAGATTAGTCTAAATCATGTGATTACATACATAAGCAACTCCTCATCTCAAGGAAAAAACATAAGAAAGAATAAACAAAGCTATACCAATATTTCCAATTGCACAAGAATAGCCTATAACAAAAAAAATCTTACAACACATGTAAACAATACATAGTTAGATGGAAATAGTTCACAACAACCACCATCTACAAGTGTTATTCTCTCCAAAAAAATTTGGTCTTGAGGGCTTCTCAGTATTAATTCACAAAACAATTTGTCAATATACAATGTGTAAAGAGCCCTTACAAAATGGGCTTCTTATTTTCTTTATAGATATTTTAGTAACTGCTGAAATTGTCTTCTTGAATTTAGCAAGAAGCAGTTACAAAACCCCTTCATCTTCCCCTTGTGAATCGTTGTTAATAGGTGTTGAAATAAGGACGAAGCTGAAAATGGTTGGAAAAAGAAAAAGTAGGAAAAAGTTGTGAGCGAATTCAGAATTTCTACTTTGTCTTATTCATGCTTTCTTGTCCTTAATGTATGCTTCCCAAACTTCGTATTGGTCATTGAGTGATATGATCCTGCAGTACAAAAATTCCTTGAGGGCGACTTCTTGGGAGGCTAAATTGTCGGTGAGAGTTTTCATGTCCCTCGCCATTGTGGCCATGAATGCTTGGATCATCGTTTGAACTTTGGCCGGTTGGATAAGGTGTTCCTCCATCAATTCAATTGTCACCTTCGTAGTTGCTTCAATTTTCTTCTGTCTCTGATTTATGTATTGTTGGATTTTTTCTAGTAGTTTCTCCATTGCAATTTTTTTGTAAAGATCCTATATGGGAGGAAGGTGACCCTTATGTGCTAAGACTTGTGTGACTTTGTGGTGTTGTGCAAAAATTGCAAGTGAACTTGTTGTTTCCTTTTGTTCTCTCTTCCCCATTTGTTGGAATTGATCAAGGGAAGCGTAATTTATTCTTCACTATGCTTATGATGGGTGAGGAAGCTCGACTGGAGCATCCATATTTTAGGCAATCCATATTTCTATGTCATTCAAGCCTTCTCATATTGTGACGAACTGGACGTTCTTGGTTTTCACATGGCTATGCTGGTCCATTATACCGACTACCAATTGTTGGAAGACATGAATATGGGCATAAATATCTGTAATAGCCTCCTCAAGCTCTATCCCGACCTTTTCAACACATGCTTTGAACTAGTTTAAACTGCCCTCATATTTCTTCACATGCCTAAGATGTTCTTCCAATTCTTTGATCCTAGCACCCTTATCCTCATTTTGGCAAAACAAATTCTTAAGGTTCCACTCTGTTGTTGTGGTGAAGGAAATAACAACAGAGGATATGGAAAGTGGGTCTTTACTCATGTCCTCTACCACTATAGTCTTTGTAGGGACCAATAATGGATTTCCCCTAGTTACTAGAAGCTTCCTGATTTTCCATTCTACAATTCTACCAGTGGCTTTATCAAATTTGAACTTTGTCAAGTTCACCACTTTGTTGGGATTGTAAGGAATATGAAGATGTCTATCGATAAATTTTGTCGATGTATCTAGGATATCATTGTCCACAGGCCATAAAGTTTTGTTTAGAACCTCTTCATCCTTTTTCCATTGCTCTTCGTTGGTTTCCTTAGCTGCAAATTCATTTGCTTCCCTTTGTTCTACTGTCATTGCTTCTACAACTACCTTTTCAGCTGTTGATGCTTCTTTCTCAGATTCTACCTTTGCTTATGCTTCCGCTGTTGCATCTACTTTTTCTCTTTCCTTGGACTCCTCAATATTAATTTTATTTTCAGTAGTGTCCTCTTTCTTTTTCTGGACCTTTTATTTATTTCTTATTTTCTTGTCCGCCAATGTTTCTTCTTCCTCTGCCGACTTAGAATGTGTAGACATTGTTGCGACAATTTTTTTTTTTTCCTCCTCCTCATCTCTTTTTCATGCTTCTTCATGGGATTTCTCTTTATCAGTGATTATGCCCAACAGTTTTCCCTACCTCTTCATAGTAACTTCATCGTATGTTCATGAATTGTAGTGAAATTATTCCTCCTCCCATGTGGATGAAGTGTATTCCCATGGGTGTTTGTACTTACTACAATGTTCCTTCACTATGTTAAGCCCTAATATTGGCTCATTACCCCTTAATTGGGGCATATTATATTAGTAATGTTATTTTATTTATGTCGGTTTTAGGCCATTAGTTGTAATTGTACCTCCTAGTCTCCTATATATACCAAGGAGACATTTTCATTTTGAATCATCTTGTACTTGAACATTTAAGTGGGGTAAAAGGAGGTTGCCTCCTCAAAGAGGCTTATTATCTGAAATTATCTCTTTTTCAAGGCGTTGAGTA
>ML779488.1:323384-352033 GCA_009831015.1 Picea engelmannii | reverse complement strand
TGGATTGCTAAAACCTACATAAAGCAACTTCACTTAATATAATTATTAATTGGAATGAAATATTTACAAGATATATTAATATAGTCACAAGGAGAACATAGAAAAATAAGGACCATTCCACAAAACATTCAACCTGATGGACCCCTATCAAACATGTTGTTTATTCACATTCAAGAGCAAAATTTTGGTTAGCAATTAAAAAAATTGTTTCTTGGATACTGTTTAGTATGTTGACTGACCAGTAAATGCTACCTATTTTAATACAAAATTGAAAATGAAAATGGTAAACCTTTACAAAATTTATACATCAGCAGTGGCACAAACTACATCAAATTACAAAATATGATGAGGCCAGACCATGACATAAAAATTATGCTAAAAATAAAACAACTCTAATTCTTAACTGTTCTAAATTGAACTATGAACAACACTTTCTAAAAAAAAAACACGTTCATTAAAGCAAATAGCAAGAACAGGAAATACCCCAGCACCCTCTGCCACTGTCACATCACTGCCCTGCACCCTCTATGACTGTCACATGACTGCCCAATGCACTCTACCACTGTCGCATAACTATTGTATGCTTCCAGGAGGCTTCTTCATCTGTTCCATCATACACTGTTGCACTGAGATCGATGCAAGTCTTCTTGAGTGCACCAAGCTGTGGGGAGATACCTTTTGAGCAACCAACTAGCACTAACTTTGTGGTATTTAGACCTCAGTCACAGGGTTTGCCACATTTGAAGGTTGGAGTTCAAATTTCTTCAAATTTCAAAGTCTTCTTTAAATTCGCCTAGGATATTTTTTTAAAACCATAACTGGGGAATTTGATATTGATCAAAGCTCTAGCAGTGCCAGTAGAAAATTTGCATCATAGTTCTGTTTCAATTTTTTTGAGAAAAAAACAGTGCCAATGACATAGTAACATACCTATTACAGAGCCTATCTATATCTTTAGACAATATTTCCCAATATTTCTTGATGCTATATAGTCTGCAATATAAACCTAGAATTATAACAACCTTAAAAAACATAATACTTAACATAAAATATGATGACTTGTTGCTTCTTCCATGTCCTTGTTCTATGGGACAGAGTTCTTGGTGTTCATTATCATGGAGAAAACACTGAAGTAAACTTATACTTAAACATAAGTGAACTGAAGTGTTCATTCTCATGATGACTTAAACATAAGTGAACTTATATTTAAGAACACAAAAAACTGAAGATTATAATACAGGAGAAAACATATCCTCTTCCCATAATAGGTTGATTAGATGAATAACCTGCTGAATCAAAGTATTTATGCTTCAATAAGATCTGCAATATAGTTCGCAACAGTTCAACGATGGTCCCTTGTAATAAGTCTTCCAGTACAGGGCCACTCTGATTCAAAAGCCTAATCAATAAATAAGAGATCATCCCTAGGATAGAGGACCTCTACAAATTCCAAGTCTATAATAGATATCAACCTGCACAGAGTGGCCCTCACTTTGCAATCATTTCAGTGTGTTTCTAGGGTTGGGATCAACACTCATTTATTATATTCCTAACCAGTTAAGACCCATCCTGTCATTATGTGAGCCCATAACTCCTCTTGGAAAGGACACCATACCTCTTGGGTTGAGTATAAATATAGACTCAAGACTTGTTTGTAACATCAACATGAGCTTTTTCTCTCTTATACAAGTGACTTATTCTTTTAGCCTATGGGCATCACTAAGTTTTTGTGAACCAGGATTTCTAATCATCTTCTTTACAACTAGTTCGAAGATTATGGCTAAAGGAATTGCTCACTTTTTGACTTGAAAACCAAACCATTAGCACCCCCTTTCGATGATTTAGTACATGAGGTCAATTACAATGCAACCATCATAATCATCTACATTTTCATGTATATGCACGCTGCTATAAAGTTGTCTAGATTGTGCTCTCAATTGCTCATCAACTTCAAAATATTCACTCTACTCTACTATGAGATGAATCATGACCAATACTATTACTTCTGAAATAAAATAAAGAAAACAAAAATATGAAATTGAATGCATCAAGCTGGCAAGTCATAAAAAGGCATCAGTGCAAACCTAATTTCAATAAATCTAGAAGGAGTGAAATAACACATCCACTGCAACAAGATATAATCTGGCAATTGTCTATGGTAAACAGTAGTTATAGTACACAATTTTGTCACTTCGAAGTGAATTCTTTCCTAATGTTAAGTGGATTGTTGTGGTTGAAATCATAGCCTGTAAACACAACCTAATCAAGACACAATAGCATTTATCCTCAGGAATCATCAATTTCTAATTTGATGTGGGTGCATGAAAACCTAATTTGGATAAATCCAATAAGGACCAAAATAACACCATCGATTGCAACAAGATATATATGGAAACTATCTATAGTAAATGGAAGTTGGTACATGGTTTCATGATTCATCACAATGAAGTGAGTTTCAATCAAATTTTTGGTGGATTGCCAAGGCAGAAGCCATAGCATGTAACTAATCAAGAAAACAATAGTAGAGAAGATCATATTGCTCAAAGAGAAGCCTCTAATTCCATTATTATCTTTACTTATAGTATTTAGGTTATAATTAGAATTGGGATATTGTAATCTTGCTGAGAAATGGAAATGAAGATTTATCAACAAAAGTATTGGACCAGTTTCTCCAAACAATGTAAATGAAATAATGATTGAGAATAAATCCTACTATCCAAGATCAAATACCCCTAAATATTCATAAGAGAAAAGAAGCACTAATATTTGCATTCCAACAACATGGAGTTCACTCATATATGTCATGGAATCTTGGGATTTTTATGTCATGCATCATTCCAGACCATAAACTACATAAATATAGCAACTAATCAGGCTAGACCATAAACTACATAAAAATGATGCTTGTTAGATGCTTGATCAAGAAGGTCATGGAAGCTTTCATATGTCATGGATGCTTGTTAGATGCTTGTTATATGACTTCCTATGAGCATGGATTCTAATCAGCCCAAGGCCTTCCTTTTCACTAGCAATGCTGCAAATATCCAAGGCAACTGGTGGTAGTTTTCCCCCTTGTTTTACCCATAGAAAAGAGTGTGGAGTGAGTTCTAGCTTCTTATTCCCCCTTGTTGCTACTAGACCTGAGTCACTCCAATGTATTGTGTTGCAGCCTTTGTTTTAACATGTGCAATTAAACTATTTTCTGAATTTGAGCTTACAACCTTATTAGCACCAACATCTGGTCAACATTTTTGTATAAGTTACTCATGTGAAAGTTTCAGGTTGCTTATTGGCATACAATGAGACATTGATGCCACTTCCATTTGAAGAGTTCATTCTCTCAAAGGGCACCACAAAATGTGGCAACATTTTATGTTTGACTCCTAGATTACTAGAACTTTTGCAACAATTTTCATAGCATTTAGGAAATGAATGTTTATTGAGAGGAAAGGTATCACCTATTGGATGTGGAATATGATTACAATTTGTGTTGTACCTTAATCATATTAACAAAAATATTTTTCTTTGTATCAATCTATTACCTCCTCTCTTCCATCAATTGGCCAATGGTAGGGTCTCCTTCATTTTGCATCACTTGCAGATACAAAGGCCCAATGACTTGTGATGAGACAAACCAAAGACTATCTCATTATCAATAGAGTTTACACTAAAGCCTTGTTAATAACAACGACTTCCATCAACATTGGGAGTTATGCTAGGTTGTTTAGATTCTATTTGCAAGGTAGATAAGTAATGCATCAAATATTGGTCATGAGAGGAGGATATACCAGTCCTGTAGACTACAGTAGCAATGTTCCCAAAGCCATAGAGATACCATTTTTTATCTCTCAATACAAGTTTATTCTGCATACATAAACTAAAATGGGACAACATGTTTCATGATTTAAGGAAAACGTTTATCCAAAAGCTGCAAATAACTATCAAGAATTTAAATATCTTTAAATAATTTAAATAAATATCTTTAAGGAATTTAAAGATGAAGGACCAGGTAAATAGTAAATACCTATCAAGACATTTGAAAAGTTGAAACCCTGGTAATTATTCACCTCCAAAGCCTCGCGCAACACCTTCCGAGTTTCTTTTGCTCTGAACAGGTGGCTCCACCACTAGAATCTCTTGCCCTTTTTTCCGTTTTGTCAAGGGGAAATAAGCACAAAAATTCAAGATATGTAAATCGGGCCTTGGGGAATTAGATATTTTTGGGATGGTCACTAAATAGTAGACTCTGTAGTTCTCACGAATGAACCAAACAAGTAACAAAGCTATGATTTTAACCCAATGCATATATGGGAACTGGGCAAATCCCATACAATTTATACCAGGTGGGAGGGCCAAAATGCTCTCAGAAATCCCCTTGTTCTTTGGAAATCGGGCAAAGGGAAGATTGTATCTACCCAGTGCCCATATCACAAAATCTGGGTGAATTAAACCATAAACCCCGATTTTACCAAATGGCAGGGTGAACAAGCTATAAAAAATTCTCATACTTCTAGAAATTTGGCTAATGGAAGCTTGTCCCTCAAAATTTGAGGGGCGAAATATAATTTTTTTTTCCTCTATCTCTCCTAAAAACAAGGGCTAACCCTGTACACGATTTTTCCCCTAAAATAAATTACGAGCTAATCATATAAGTTTTAAAAAATCACTTTAATACAAAAAATTCGCCCAGTAAAAAATTGGAAGCCCCTAAATTTCGCCCCTAATATCATCTATGGGTAACATGTGTCAAAAATAAAATCACTAATGCCGAAAATAATCGCTCCTCATGCGCAAGGGGTCAATTCAACCACCACATGTTTTTCCATGTAAACAATATGTATTTCTCAGGTATCACCGACGTCATATTTTGATGTCCCCCATGTCATATCTATATTTCCATGTCAGCACCGTGGGGGAGTTTTGGGTCGGGATAGGAAATTTTTCCTAGGGTGCCAATGAAATAACACCAAATACAATTTGTCGACGCTGATACACTCATTAACTATTGGATTATTGCTAGAACACTAAACTCATAGTTTTAGTTCTAAACTTTACCCATCGATGCCAACAACCATGGTCCATCTGCAATCCTTCTTATCTCTGATACTGATCCTGCTAGTTTCTTGTAAATACGAAAAAAGGATTGGTAATTCGATAGGACACCTCTAGTTGAGATGCGACCGAATTTTGAAATTTGATAGAAAAAATAAATTTTCGTGCAACCTACACCACGATCTTGCGTGTCTACCAACCATCAAAATTTGATTTCGTCGATGAACTACGAAATAATCCACTCCTGCACCACCAGCCGACATTGCATTTAATCCTAAGCATGGTGTGGATTTTGTGGTGGATTTTGTAGACCACATTTACACTCCTGAATTTAAGACTTGGGGGGACAAGGTAAGTATTATTTATGTTATATTTCCAAGATTTATTCACAAACATGGTATCATGTTCAAAAAACACTTATTTCTCGAAGCAGATGAAGAAGCGAGAGAAAGTATCAAGGATGTTATAGTCCACTCACAAACTTTGATTACTAGTAAGACCAGGTTAATTTATTGCAAGGAAGAGGCAAGCAATGTCTTTATCATTTCTACACTTACGGTTGCATCAATAACATTTGTCGAGGTCGGCTGGCGGCTCTCTATAACATTTTTCTTTTCTACAAGAAAATGCCTCCAAGAAAGCCAACGACCAGGCGCTCACCAAGGAATCCCAAACAGGGATGATTTTAAGGATGGAAATTTATTTTTAAATTTAGAAACCTTGGTGAATATTACTAATCCTTCATATGTCAACTATAAATGTTTGGCGATATTTTTTTAAAAATATTCAAATTTCTAAGTTTTTTGTATAGTTTTTATAAATTTTTGGCGATTTTTAAGGTAAAATAATTTTATCCTATAGAATTTGGGCGGATCATTTTTAAAATAACGAATCTCGTTTTTGGAAAAACCATGGAAAATTAGTCCATGAGTGAAATTTAGCCCCTAAAAGCATCCCTGCGAGTCCCAAAATGAAAGAATCAGAGGTCGGCGAAGGGTCTACACCAGGCACTGTGAGGGAGATTTATTTTGTCTCAAAGACATAATTAATTATCTGCACTTCTATCAAAAATCAGTTTACTCAACCTCCAACATTCAGTGACACAAAGGAGAGCATTAGATCTAAAGCAATGCTCCCACTTTGGGGGGATTGTTTCAACAAAATTGATCAGGAAGGTTACCTAGAGTTCAAACCTCACAACAACCTGAATGTCAGAGTATTAGATGACCAAGTTTTCCCAAAAATTAGGTGATCATACCTGCATATGGTGGCATGTTGGACCCCAGTTCTTCCCTGCATTGAAACCCTAGGATGGAGTATTGACCACAAAGACACAATGAAATGCATGGTCAATAATGAAGAAGGAGAATGTGTTGGTTTCCTTCTTCTAGTAGAGGTACAAAAATACTACAAACTCATAGACCCATAAGAGAGGATGAATACAAAATTTGTGGTAAAATTTTATGAGTTCCAAGATGCCAACAAGTTACTGGCCTCATGGTGGAAAGTAAATAAGAAGTTCACCAACATGAGAAATGGTTGGTACAACTTGGTAAACCTTAGAGAGCCTTATATTTATTTAATGGCTTTGATCTATTGATTGTATGGGGAAAAATATTGTTCAAAGTTTTTTGAGGCATGGATGCCCTTATCATACACCATGGAAATCCCCGAGAGCATTTTTAATTAGGGAGCCATCATCTCTAACCAACTGAGTGTCAACATGTTACAGGCCTAGACACCAAAGGATGGAGAAACACCAGTTTTTCACATGGAATCGTACATGTTGGACATGATGTCTCAAAGAAAATTCGACCAGAGGATATCATTGATCAAGAGAACCCCAACCCCATGTCACCACTGGCAGGATCGTTGATGAGAGCATCGGGTGAAACAGGTGTGCCCGTTGTTCTTATAGATTTAATCACCATATATGATGACAATGAAGGTTCTGAAGCTTCATACATAACCCCAGTTTTAATCACACAAGAGGAAGAACTAAGAGAAGTATCTGCTCCAACTCCCAATGAGATTGTCCAAAAATCCTAGGAAGGAGGCTTGGAAGCCAAGATCACTAGTGACTCTGTATATTTAACCTATTGGGAACACAACCAACGGGAGAAACTCAGTCACATAGTGACAGCTCTAAAAATGACATGGATATGGGCGAACAAGGAGGATGAATGGAGCGACCAGAAATTGGAATCCCTACAACCAAAATCTTAGTCAATACTTAGATTCCACATACTTCCCCATCTAGGATGAAAATACAACCAACCATTGAGGTCCAACAGAAGGGAAAGGCATCAGAGCACATAAGAAAATCGTCTATCGGGGAACTGAGCAGGCCAATCCATGAAACAAAGAAAGTGTTTACACTAGAAATTCCCATGGAACACCTCTATACACCAGGAAGCCTAGGAAATACTTTGTCCTAGGTGGATCAACAAGTTCTTGAACCTGTAGATGAAATCATCGATACATAGGCCATCACTTATGATAGGAAAAGAAAGGTTGTGATGGAAAGGACGGTCAAGAAAAGAAAACTTACATTGGATGATACTTTATTCATAACCACATAAGAGACATTGTTTGACACAGAGAATGCCAAGATGACTGAGCTAATTAGAGAAGGGATGGATATAACCAATGCCACACTTAATAAGGAAAGAAAATATGAGGAGGAGGCAACTACCATGAGAAAAGAGTTGGATCACCTTCGACATCAGGCTGAGTATTACCAAAAATTGACACAAGCAGTGGTACTCCTGAAAAGTGAGTTCTGGGAAGTATATGCACAATTTAAAAGTGAAAGAGACCTCTTCACCTCCCGAAAAATGTGTTTCTTAGCAAACTACAAGGATATGCAATGGTGGTTTGAAAAGAAACATCAGGCCTTAGAATGGATTGAGTACATTAGTGAAGTGCATAAGGGCCATGATTCAAAAGAACATGGAATCCAAGTGTTGATGGACAACAACATTGATCGAATAAGTAAATAAGTTGAACACTGGGTTTCTATGGTCTAGGAACCACGAAGGAAAATACAAGAAATATGGGAGGAATTCAATACAAGTTGGGAGAAAATCAACTTGGAAATGAAGAAAATTGACCTACCAGAGTTTGGTCCACCATAGGATTTCATTGATTTACATGACATATTTAAACAACATGCAAAGCAATACCAGGTGAACAGAGTGGATATTTCTTAGGTTTCAAGCATGATCCCGGGTCAAGTGAAGAACTTCATGGAACCTTCGATTAAATCTCTTGCAGTCCTACAACGCTTAATTGTCAAGATAATCAAGTATAAGGAATAAGACATAGAGATGAAGGAGGTCGTCTCTACCCCTATGGATCAACAAAAGTTCTCATATGCAAATACATGCGAAGATCTCTTCTTCAAATGGTCAGAGTAAGAGAGGAAAAATCCATGTTAGTAAAAGAATAATATGATCTAAAGAGAACAAAGAGATAAAGTCTATAGCGTGTTGTTTTTTCGTGACTTAACACAACTTTAATAGTTATTTTTAGTTTAGTGATTTTTTATAAATAAAGGAATCAACCTCGTATTGAGGGATCGATGGTTTTGGAGAGAAATAATTTTTGTGGAATATTGTAAGAGAATTATTTGTGTGCAAGTTATTTTAATTAATATGTTCTGTTTATAACCAAAGACACTTCTTTCATCTGAGGCGTGAATGTGATTGGAACGAGTAGGATTATTTCTATCTTTGAACTCAACATTTTTTGTTGTATTGAGTAAGAGTTGTTGTATCTGTTATTTAAGTTATCTTGTAATGTTGCAACAGTTCTATTATTCTAACTGATGAATATAAATTGATTTTGTTAACATGTGATTGATAGTAGAGCATTGAAAGCTACTTTTTTTGCACTAACTTCTTGTCACATATATATATATTTTCTTTTTGTAATTGTTATCTCAGACGATGTTGAATGTCTATAAGTCAAAATGGTATTATTTATAGTTTGAAGTGGTTTAGATCTTCCTCGTTTGCATGCTAAGGTATAAAGGTTATCCCAAAACCTATCTTTCTCCAACGTTTGTTAACTTCCCTTTGCCATTTAGTTTAAGCTCCATATTTCTTTGTTACAAATGTTTGAAAAGAAAAAAAAAAGTGAATTGCATAGCCTGAAGAAAGGTTTCACAGAAAGACATATCTATCAGTCACATTTAAATCTCATCGATAATTCCAGCCAGATCAAAAATCTGGAGAACCTTACCACTCATCAAACGATTACGGGTCTAATTGGTCCTCTTAAGAGGGTTTGGTTCTTGTTGTTGAGTTAACAGGATCTCAAGCCCCTCAACAAAATTGGTGCTAGAAAGAGGGATGAACAAATGAATGGATAACAATATTTCTGATAATATATTGTGCAAAGCCTATAGATTCAAAATAGCCCACATGCATGGATATTCACTCTCAAGACAAGCCACATACAAAAAGTACTCCCGATATGAGTAAGTCACCTCAACACAAAGAGGAAGAAAACCTAGACCCTGAAATACCTTATGCTCTTCCCCACGAGGAGTTAAATAAATTAAGAAGAATCACCAGAGCTTATGCCCAATAGATCGAAGAATTACCTTTATCTCCTTTACTTCCTCGAAGAAAACAAATAATAAGAATAGTTTTTGACACCCCTAACTAGGTATTCGTTCACACGGTAGAAGACCTGATATATTTTTCCATCACAACAATCGAACAACCCATTAATCTAATACCAAAAACACTAGCTGGTAACTACTCTGAACCTGAATATTCTGAATCTAAAGAGGAAGGGTCCAGCTCTGATCGCTCGGGGTATGAATTAGAATACATGGGGATAATAATGATAACTATGGAGAGGGGGGATATCAACCTCAATATAATAAACCATGGTTAGCAGGAGATGATTTGGAAATTCCAGGATAGATGCATAACCTACCCAGACATCTAGAAAAGCTACTTCCCAAATTTGATCTTGAAACCTCTGGATTTCCTGAAGATCATATTAGAAATTTCATATTATCCATAAGGTTGAAGAGTGTACAACACTAAGATGTGGTGTGTATATTGTTCCCTTATACCTTTGAAAATTCAGCTTCAACCTGGTATTTCAATCTACCGGTTGGTTCCATAACGAGTTTTACTAAGTTTCAAAAGGATTTCTTGGAAAACATTGTTGAAGAGACTACTGTTGGGCCCTTTGTTTTGGTTAGAAGTTGTGAAAGGAAGACTACAATCCCAATTTTGGTCAAACACAAGTTGCCCAAGACATAAAGGAGCTGGACAGTAGAGCAAGCAAAGAAACAAAAAATGGTTGGAAAGAGGGACGACACAACACCAACAAGGCAAAAGAAGTTGCAACAAAACAAGAACAAGAAAGCATGCAAAGTCTAAAGCTAGAAAATCCCAATTATCATATATATATGAGATGTATATGATTGTAAAGGGTTAGATGATATAGCTGGTATAACTGATATAGATGGTGTAATATCCCCAAGGATGAGCCCTGTTGTAATCATGTTTTGTAGGTTGGTGATCCGAGTATTGATAAGTTGGTAGGCTTATGTGTTTATTAGGTCGAAGAGCCTAAGTGTTAAGACCAAGAGCCTGTTTTTGTAAATGTAATATGTAGAACATTAATAAAGAATAAACATAGTTGCGTGTAGACCGACCACAAAGAAAAAGTGATGGGGGAATAAGCTTCCACAAGGTGGGTAAGGGAAAAGGGGCTGAAAGGTTGGAAAGAGAGGCTAAGCATTGATCCTAGGGGATTAGGGGATTAATTCCTTGGGAATAATGATTTATTATTATTCCCACAGTTATGAGAAATGTGTTTTTTTATCCTAAGTTCCTGGAAGGCGAATGTGTGCAGAAGGGAACGCATGCTATGGAGCGCATGCAACGTCATGGGTGACATGTGTTAGCCCTTGCACATGCGATTTAACCCAAAGATTGAACCGTGGAGGGGGTTCGTCCTCCATTCCACCATGAGTTATCTGAACCGAGGGGAGCTCTGTGTCTATTTTCGATATGCCTCATGCAACTCAGGGTGGGAAGCCCGTGATGTTTTTTCTGGAAAGCTGACTCACCTTGATCTGAACGATAGAAGTCTGTGTTCATCCTCTGTGTTGATTGAGCCATGTCACCTATGTGTCCTGAGTGGAATTGACCAGTGGTTGTGGATTTTATCCTCACCTTCCAGGAATTGAGTTGAAAATTGGTTGAAGAGGTAGGTTGTCAGGCCTGCAAGAAGCTCTCTTTAGGTTAGAGAGGCTGCTAGGAAGTGATTTTCTCTCAGAGAGAGTCTAGCACCAACTATGGAGCTCTGATACTTCATGATCCGGCCTGTTGCAGAGGCCCAGAGAGGGAGGTGAAGCACCGATGGAATGAGCTTATGAAGGTGTATACTCTTGGGTGGAACAGGCATGTGGGGAATGCGAGTCCATGAGTAGTGGGCGTAAGAAGGCTCGAGAATCCTTCCGATTGATCTATGCAGTTTTTCCTGTAACCTCAGCCTAGTCTAGCATTACCTTACCTTGGGTGGATATTAGTCCCAACTCGGGGGTGACCCACTGTTGAGAGTGATGAGAAATGAGGTCTAAGGTTGGGAGGTTCGTGGAAGGTCTTCACGTGGTTGGTGTAATTACCACAGTTTCAAAGATAAGTATCAGTTTTTGCTTAATATTATGTTTTGCATGCCTGTGTTGCTTATATGTTATCATGTATTCTATTACGCATATGAGTTATTGTTAATGTCCTTGATGATGTATATTAGCAGTAATCATGTGCTTACTCTATATTGTTTGATTAAATCTGTTAATTAGATTTAATATGCATGTTATATATATAAGTATGAGAATTGTCTACATGGTAGTGTTGTCCGGCAAGTGGATTGGTGGTCGAGGACGTTACAGATGGGTAGATGGTGTAGAGGGTGTAGACAGATTATCATTTACTCCATGTAGGTTCTGTGATTTTAATTCATATCAATTTTGGGAAAAGGATAGATAGAGCTCTACGAAATGAGTCTAGAGCCAGAAAGCTTATAATAGAGTAATGAATTGTATCTGTCAAATTGTATCTAAGAATCTCTTTTGATAATATATATGGAAGGACCTAAAATTTTGAAATATTCTATGTAATTCTTTGTTTATGATTATGAATCATCTCTTTACTTATTTATGTCTGATAATATCAATACACTATAATTGTGTGCAAATGTTTTTGCAACTTCATTATCTCTATTACTAGTTATGAATGAGTTCATATATATTCTTTGGTTAGTTCATCTTGAACAAGGTTATGGTGAATCTTGAAGATTCTGGAAACCTATCTAAGTATTATCCTTTCCCTTCCCTATATTCTTGTCTTGGTTATGCTTTGGGTGATACTTATTCTCTCCAGAGAAGATGAAAATGCCAACGCTCTAGACTACTTGGTACCTTTTGTTGGTAACATGAGAAGGACCCTAGTTTGATCAATTCCGTGCCAATAAAATGGTTTTGTTGCTGGGACCTGCGTTAAAACAGAACCTATAGGGAGAATGCTTTCAAAGATTCACCGATCCGATATTCACTAGTGGTGGGAGATAAATTGTGATGCCTTCATATGGAAAGAAGCGGAGCTGAGAGGAAAATCTGTGAAAGATACACGAGAGGTTGTCTTTTACTCAGAATGATCGAGTGACCAGTACGAGATATTTTGGGTTAACTTTTCCACTAGATAGATAGGCTCCAAGAAGCTCTGGGATTCCAAGAATGAGTCAATAAGACCTGTGCTTGGGATACATAAAATATTGCAACACTTCATCGGATGGATCGTCCAGTAACGCGAGCGATTGATTTCTGGGTCAAAACAACATTATAAGGATACATTATCGAGTTTGTAGTTGAAAATCACCAATATTTTTCACGGGAGAAGTGGATTTCAAGAAATACGCAAGGGGAATACTATTGATAGAAATCCCTCTGTGGATTAAGGTTTTCTTGATGGAGGAGGGGATCCTGACTATGTCCCCGACTCAGATGGAAGCATAAACACCCTCGCTTGGGGTGGGGTGAGTTGGAGTGGAATCATGGCCCGAGAGGGGGGAGAGGGTTCTTTGACAACTATGGGAGAAGCAAGAAATGGACTCAAGGGATGAGAAATCCTTGAAAATATCTTGCATAGTTGAGAAGTGGTGGCATGATAAGATAAATAAAGCAGTGAAACATTCCGAGAAGTTGCGGAAAGAAGTCAAGAAGTAAGGGAAGGATAGATGGAAGAGTCACGAAAGATGATAAGACAGGAAAGACTGTCCAGTCAAATACTAAATGAGAGAGAAGCGTAGAGAGAAATAAGTCCCCTAGGGGGTGGAAAAGAAGAAGAAGGTGTGGAAGCATGGGAAAAAGAATTCGACATGGATCTTGAAGAAGAAAGAGAAGATTCAACCCTGATTCCAAGAAATATAAAGACTCTGGCTGAAGAGACCACTCCAGAGGATAAGAACGAGACTCCCCAGATCAAAGAAACCCGCCCCAAAGCTAGTGTCACTAGCCCCAAATCACCCATACCCCAAGTGTCGTATATACAAGTGGTAAATTCTATACTACCTTCTTATGTTATTCATGTTCCATTGTAGTCAGTTAGTTAGTCACAACTGGGAAGTGAGAACACTGGGAGGATAGTGGGATCCCCTGATAGGTCGCAACCAGGATCGTTAGGTTTTATCTTGGTAGGAGCAGTAATATCAACAATGGTTGGTAACGCGGAAGGTTCGATTGATCGATACCCATAATTCTAGGGTAAGAGAGACGAGGATGTTGAGCATCATTGGTTCTTATGTGAAGCAATCTGGAGGTCCAGAGGGACTCTAGACACAAATAAATTGGTTGAGTTCCAGGCTACCTTGAGAGTTCATTCTCTCAAATGGTACATGAAGGATATTGAGCCAGGAGTACCAAGAGTGCAAGGACAAGTGTTCACAATTGACCAGGTACGGACAAAATTCATAGTAGAATTTAAGCTACCTTAGTCAGAATAACAAGCTTTGTCTGAGTTGCATGAAATTCAGTAAAGGGAAGGTGAATCAACCTAGGAATATATTTATAAGTTTAAAGATGATATAGGGAGGTTAGCACATTGAATTCATGAGGAACATCAAAGAGAATGGTATATCCAGGGATTTCTACCTCTGACACAAATTTCGTTAACACAACAATGGATAGCCACTTTGACAGATGCCTTGGAGAAATCAATGAATATTGAAACCATGGAAGGATATCCGGGGAGCCTGAGAGTGACCAAACCCCTAGTAGATTCAAATTTGGTGCAACTACAAGGACAAATATCAGTGTTTATTTTAGAAGATTCAAGAATTGACGATACCTAGACTCGCACAACCATAAGTCTGGTGTATCATATGCTACACAAAAGGACATATGGTGAATGAATGTCCATAGATGAGGGGAATGGGACCTTCTATGAATCTGATGGGACCCTCACCATGACCCACGATAGGATTTGTGCAAGTATCCGTGAATTTACCATTCCATACCCCAACCCCGTATCATGCTTTTCTAGGTAATCAAGCATTGTCTTCAGTTGAGTATTGTGATATTTTTTGAATCCATGGGCATGGGCCAATACACTTCCCCATTATTCATAAGTATTCAAAAGTATTGAATACTGTGCATTGTGAGTTTTGCGCATATACCACACATGTTGCAAATCAGTGTAGAGTGTTGTATGGACTTGTGGACATACTAGATAGAACATCATTCAGGGTGAATGAAACCCCTCAGGGACCAGGAAGAGGTTGAGGAGGTGGAGATGGAGGAGAATTTAGAGGATGAAGAACCGGTAGAAGAGGAACAAGTATATACTACAACTGTGATGAGAAAGTCCACATGGCTAGAGATTGTCCTCACCCGAGGCGACCATGGTGTTCTCATTGTAGAACCAATGGGCACGCAACTGAAGACTTCCCAAAGCTAATTGTGAAATGGGAAGATCGGGTATGTCAACGAGGAACTAATATTATAATCTCAAAGTTAAAGAGAGTTATTAAAGGACAACTACCCAACCTTAATATCATCACTCAAGGAGGAGAAAAGACTGGCGCAGATGATGATAATATACCTCAAATATAGAAAGCAACACCTAAGGAGGAAAGGTATGATCCTATGAAACATAAGATATTCTTTAAAAATGCAATAGAAGTATTCTAGAGTATCCGTGGCCTTGAGATAGAATAAAAACCCCGCTAGCCTATTGTTTATCCCTAGGTTGTGCAAGTCCCTGCTCACCCCCTACACCCTGAAACCCCGTAGTCCCGATGAGACAGCCTGAGCAATCACAAAATGTAGTTGACCTTTGGTTTCAGTTATTTTCTGATATTCTTGGGAACGAACAACTGACATAAAAGTTTCACAATGCCTTGTACCTAGTCCTAGTAACTAAAGAATCTCCAGAAACTAGAATAAGGACTAATCTTCCTGAGAAGAATACTCAAAGAGTGCAAAAAAGGAAAATACGAACTGGAAAAGAGTTTAGAGTAGTAGCCCAACTAGATGAGTTTGATATTAAGGATGTTATGTTATATCTAGGATCTGATGTTAACATACTTCCTAAAAAGACTTGGGAAGATTTAGGGAAGCCCCACTTGACATATTCCCCAATCCAGTTAAGAATGGCCAATCAGTACTGTATTTGTCCAATAGGAATATTGGAGAATGTGGCGATAGATTTTGTAGGAGTGAAGACTGTAGCTGATTTCGAGGTGATAGAAATCATGGGGAATAAGGACCCTTATCCTACACTACTTGGTATAGATTTGGCTTACGATAACTATGTGGTGATTGACCTAAAGAGAGACACTATGAAATTTGAGGCAGACGAAATCAAAGTAGTTCAACCCTTGGATCCGTATGTAGGCCCCTGATACACGGAGCCAACAAACAATAATATGGAAAGAGAATATTTGGAGAAGTTATACATTGTAACAACAGGTACGAGAGAATACTACATAAATCCTATTGTTGATGGATCAATAAGTTGGAGGAGCATACAATCGGTGGATAAATACTCTGAACTAGCATTTGACAGTTGGCAACATGGTTCATATGAATTTTTTTCAATAAGATGTGAAACTGTTAGAGCAATAATATGGGTTGGAACCGAGGTCATAGAACACCCGATATATGATGGTTCCTCAAAAATTGACAACTTTCTAGTTAGCATGGAAGAAAATATAGTGGATGATCAAAGGATTTCATTTCTGTACTTAGACCTCCAGGACACCCCTGCTAGATGGTGGAATAGTCACAAAGTCTGGATTAAAGACTGGAAGGATGTGAAGCAAGCTATCCGATATAGATTTCAAGATAAGGAGCAGTTGGAATCAGAGATGTGAATGGATTTCCAAGTTGCACAACTATTCAAAGGATATTCTGATCCTAAAGCACATATTGAACAATGTGTGAGATAGTGGAAAGTTGCGGAAAATCCATATCATTTGTGGGTTCAAGTATTTCCCCATTCTCTAGGTCTGATTCCTAAACCTTGGTACATGCATGAAGAAACAAAAAGACAGACCAATGACTGGAAAACATTGGCAGATCAATTCTGCAAGGACTTCTTGCTTATAAGTAAGTACCCTGAGCACAAGATAGTCTTGCAAAGAATTAAAGAATTCCATTTTACCAATGTTGGTGAATGAAAATCAGACCCAGTGGTATGTGAAAAGAATAGCCAAGAACTTCAGTCTAACCTTCATCGAGACACAAACAAGACACCTATAGAATGCTATAAGATTGAGAAGGATTTGGAAAACCCAGATGATTTAGAAGAGTTTAGAAACTTATCCATTAAGGAAACAAAAGGAAGCAGAGAGATTCATAACACCATACCCATCAAGACTAATAGTTCTTATAATTATGCATTGAAGTTTCGTAAAGTCAATATAGGAACTACAAAGCAACCTAAGATAAATTTGGTAGGGGATTAATGGGATGATAAAACTAGCCAAGAAATGCATAACCTGTTGTGGGAGTATGAGGAATTATTCCCAAAGACATTCTTAGAGCTAAAAGGGATTAAAGGAGCTATGGGAGAGATGAAAATTGAACTAAAACCAAGATCAAATCATGTAAGGAATAGACCATATCACCTTAACCCCAGAGTGAAAGAGAAGGTTAAGAGGGAAATAGACAATATGCTTGAGGCTGGACTTATTTTTCCAGTGGAAGAAGTAGAATGGGTTAGCCTAATAGTCATCTAGAGCAAGAAAGGTACATGGGACATTAGGGTATGTGAAGACTACAACATCCTTAACTCTCCCTATGTGCATGACCCTTTCCCAACACCTTTTACTGATGAGATGCTAGAATAGGTTGTGGGGAAATAATATTACTCATTTATAGATGGATTTTTGGGGTATCACCAAGTGAGGATTGTTGAAGAAAACAAAAAAAATACCACATTCATAATAGAATGGGGGTCAATTGCATACAATATGATTCCCTTCGACCTAAAGAACAACCCTGCAGTTTTTTCCCGGATTGTAATAGCATCTTTCCAATAATTTATTCACAATTTTATAGAAGTTTATATGGATGATTGGATGGTATACAATCTTCTCAAGGAACATGTAGTGCTACTACTTCTGATGTTTGATAGATGTAGGGAATTGCATATATCTTTGAAACTTAGAAAATTGTATCTTCTATGTGCCACATGGAAATTTGTTAGGCCACATAGTATGTTGAGAAGGAGTATCGGTAGACCCAGCCAAAATTTTGGTTATTGGGAACATGCCACCACCTAAGATCACTAAACAATTGCGCTCCACACTGGGGCACACAAGGTACTATCACAGGTTTATCAGAAGGTATGCAAAAAATACTCCACCCCGAGAAAATCTACTAAAGATATCAGAAGCGTTCTAGTGGATGCTTGAGTGTGATAAATCATTTGACATCCTAAAGGAAAAGCTCAACACAACACCTGTTATGATATTTCTGAATTGCGAGAATGAATTTCATGTGCATGTAGATGCATTAGGTATTTCCCTGGGAGCCATATTAGTGCAACAAGGAGATGGAGCTATGGATCATCCTATCTACTTTGCTAGAAGGAAGTTGTAGGAAGATGAGCATAAGTATACAACCAGAGAAAGGGAGGGTTTAGTTATGATTTAATCTTTTCATAAGTTTAGGCATTAGTTGTTAGGCTCTCATTTTTAGTTCTTTACCGATCATTCTATGTTAAAATATCTAGTCAACAAGCCTATTTTGGAAGGAAGAATTTGTCGATGGTTGTTACTATTTCAAGAATTTTCATTTAAGGTGATAATTAAACCTGGAAGATGCAATGTGTGTCCTGATCACCTGTTTATATTAGAATTAGGAGAACGTGTCAAAGCAGTCGATGATCAAATTCCAGATGTAGACCTATTATGGGTTGTGGCCATGCCAGAATACCTAGAAGATATAATAGTCTTCTTAAGCATAGGGGCCTTCCCAGAAACATACTTCACAACTCAGAAACGTCATATGGTTGTTAGAACAACAGACTATCAATTGATTACGAGGAAATTGTATAAGTTGGGCCTAGATAGTATCCTCAGAAGGTGTGTCTTAGATCATGAAAGACAAGACATACTGTGGGAGTGCCACATTGGAGTTGTGGGAGACCATGTTGGAGGAAAGGCCACTGCGCAGAAGGTCCTCCAAGATGGATTATGGTGGGCCACACTCTTCAGCTAGTTCGAGCTCTGCAAGCATTTGATAAATTGGTAGTTGACTTCATTGGGTCAATCAACCCCACAACTAAGCATTCAAAGGCTGGGTATATCATTACCACAACTGACTACCTTACATGGTGGGATGAGGTGGATGTTGTCTAGGATTGCTTGACCGATACTGCTTCTAGGTTTATTTTTGAAAGTATTATCACTCGGTTTGGATGTCCTAGGAGTCTAACTAGTGATCAGGGTGGTAATTTTATCAGTAGTACAATAGAAAATCTTACATCGGAGTTCTTGATTCAACATCATAAAATTATCCCCTACGATTCGCAAGCCAATGGCATAGTAGAGGCATTTAACAAGATTCTGGAGAAATGATTAACGAAGGTTTTTTGCGCAAACATGGAATATTGGGTTGACCGAGTCCCAACAGTTTTATGGGCTTATAGGACAACCACAAAGAAACTCCACAAGTATACTCCATTTCAGCTAGTCTATGGGAAAGAGGTTGTGGTACCTACATAATTCATTACCCAGAGTCTATACATTGCACATATTACACACATGTCGGAGGATGAATCAGTCTCGTAGAGGCTTATGGAATTGCAAGAACTTGAAGAGACTAGTTTTTTAGCATACTTTTATCAATCAGTTGAGAAAGTAAGGAAGAAATCTTGGCATGACAGACACATTAAGACTAAAACATTTTTGCAAGGATATAAGGTCCTACTTTATGAGATTCAATACCAAAAACATCCAGGCAAGTTGCACATGCATTGGTTGGGACCATTTATAGTTGTGGATATCCAACCCTCGAGAGCAGTCAGATTGGATGGTATACTTCGACCAGGATGGGTGAATGGCACTCACCTGAAACCCTATATGTCTGAGAACTGAGCTAAAGGACTGTTTCTATAGTCCAAATGAGCATGTATAGTAGCTAGATTTGAATTTGTTGCAATTTCTGTGAATTTAGTTAATAAAGTCAAAGTGTGCATTATTGCACCGCGATATGTATTTCATTTTTCGGTCTAAGTGTTTTTTTGGTGTAGAAATGCTTACTCAGTAGTGTAGGATCAGAAGAGCCATGAATCTATTAATGAATGTCATTAATGTTATGGGGAACCCTTTGTGGTCGGAGGGAGAGAGAATATGGATGCAATCCTAGTCCATGTGTCACACAAACCCATTCCAGTCATAGCCTTTATGACCACTACGGTAACCTGTCTGAAAGTTGTTAAACCATAAAGTCATGATATGTGAAGATGCTATCATTATTTGCACCAAGATTCTCATTCGTTAAATGGTAAGGTCTAAAGTCGGCCATGTCCATAACCAACTTGTTCAATAAATTCCAGGATAACCCAATAGATTTACCCTTTTAACTAGTCCCGTCAGACAACTCAACTCCAAGTTGCATCTATAGGGCTAATGATGAATAGCGTTAGTAGTTATTACATATATTTCTAGCTAACCCCAAGTATAAGGGTCTGTGAACTCGGTGCAAGATGTATTGTTTCCCAGAGAGAACTTAGTGCCTTGCAAATTCTGAATTGTGCTCAAGCCTGCGTAATCCCTCGACCCTTAGTTGCGATCCCCAATCCCAATTAGCTTGTCGAAGTCTGTTAACATCCAAGAGCTACATGGAGAATAAGTGCAGTTTCTAAGGATGCAGAGTGTCGGATGAACCATTTGATCCTTAGGTAGCGATCGTGGGCGATATCAAAGAGAAGGTTGAGCAAGTTAAACTCCTCAACCTCGAACTGACATTCCAGGTTTTGTTCTGGCAGTTGAACATTAATGTCTTTTGGAGTGTCGCTCCAGATGGGTTGGGAGGAATGAAGTTCATGTCAAAGCTAGAGTTCATTAACCTCTTCAAATCCACTATTATGAATCTCAGGGATTTTCCAGTCTTTGACACTACTGGTGAGGTTGCAAGATGTACCAAGTTCCTCATTAGAAGGGTACAAGACAAGATCCTATGGCTAGATAGAAGATAACCAATTCATGTGGTGGATATCCATCAACTTACTGGATTATCCATCGAAGGAAAGGATGTATCCAAATGATTTCACGGTCCTAACAAGCATGGGAAGAAAAATGGATAACCTAGCTTGTATGAAAAATTTCATACGTAGAGGGGGGGGGGGGTGCACAACTAAGATTGACCCCATTCTACCGGAGACAGTCAAGACCTCTTGCTACATAATTTCTAGCAAGGTAATACAGTCATATTACAAAGGTGAATGTACATTGGATGCCCTATCAGTGGAATATTTTTACGCCAATGACATTGTGTTCAATTTGTGCAGTTACTTGCTGGAAGAACTCCTGGTCACATGTGAGGAAGAGCAGGAGAAGGGTGGCACCTTCACTTATGAATACTTGTTAGTTTCATTCTCCATGATGAAGTGGATGCCACCTACATAAAGACTGCTATTTCCAGTAGACAAGGGCCGATCAACAAATATGTTCAAACCTTGGCACTCAAGTTCGAACTCAGAGAACATTGCATTCAAAAACATAGTGTTGTTGAAATGGTACAACCAGTTGTTGGAAGCAACTCAGAGGTTATGCATACCTCAGGAGTTTCTCAACCTGAATACGCGAAACATTGCATTCAACATGAACCACCACCACACATTCATATGGCCAAGGAATTCCATTCGTATGGCCCGAAAGATGCCATTTTACCTGGATGAGGAGGCCTTCGACAAGGAGGTCATGTCATGGCCAGGAGTGAAACGAAACCCATGCAAGTCAGGGATGCACTACCTTCTGCTAGTGGAATTATCGAAGAAAAAGGGCTAGGAAGAAGGGGTAGGACCGAGCTCGGGCCTAGAGGAATAGAAGAAAGAAGCTTTAGTGAAGATGGATTCAGAGGGGGAGGAAGAGACACAGTCACTGGAGTGCAAGAAGAGAACATTTCCTATGTTTCCACAACTTCTAGAACAAGCCATGTTGACAGGTAAATATGTCAATGAAATCCTCAACGCTTCTTTAATTAGAGACCCATTGTCCAGGAAACCCAAGATGAGGCTCTCCCCTCTGAAGATTTTGAATCCTCAGTCAATATCATCCACCATTCCTCATACTCGAGAAGCGATTCGATTGACCCAAATTATTGATATCCAATATGACCCTGAGCCTGAAAGAACTCCATCCACCACCATCATTAATGAAAAACCCTCATCACCCCCTCAACCCTAGTCACCACCTTGATAAATCACCATCCCATATGAAACCACTGACCCAGAGCCCATGCAGTTGGACCCCCCCAAGCTACTAGAGCAGAGACTAGAACTCACTAGTCCAAACCCTGAAGCCTAGAGCCAATAGATTGTACCTTTTGTACCACTTTAGGACACTCTTCCTTCAATGAAGATGCAAACGATACCAATACTGCAAGTCCCAAGTCCCTGGTGCACTCCCTCAATGACCAAGGTTGAGTGTGCTATCCAAACAAGCACAACCCTAGAAGCTAAGGTCTAGAAAGAGGCAGAAGTATTAGAAGTCTATAAGGAACCAGAAATGATATTAGGACATAGTGCAATGTCACTGTAGGAACAAATGGAGCTAGTACTCCAAACCCCACAACAGTGCACAGAGATGATGCAGCTCTGCCTGGAAAGAACAAAAGTGCTACCTTTCCTTCCATCAGCGTTGAGGTTGAGACTTGCACCAGGTCCATCTACAGGAGATGAAGAGGTAGAGACACCTTTAGATCATTCTATGGCCAGTGGAATCCCACTACAGGTTCGAGTACCCATGGAGGCCACCACTTCTTCTACTGACCTCACACAATGGCTGACATTATTGCTAGTAGGGATGATCAAAGCCTCAACTGATCAACTAGAACATAGGCTCTAGCAGGCTGAAAGGGATGCAAAGTTTTCAAGGGAGAAACTACTCCTTGCCCAAGCACGCGGGACATAAGAGGAATATGCCAAGGTCTAGGCAGAGTAGAAATTGGAAAGAGTCCAGGAGAATCTTGTTGAAGCCTAGCCAGAGATAAGGAAGGAAGCACCACAACTTCCGAAATCTAGTGCCGCATGAGAGCCTGAGCAACATATTGAACTACTGCAGGGAGCATGGTCACAATTGTCCATTCATGCAGAGAAAATAGAAGCACAACTATAGGAGAGTCAACATGAAGCATAGAAGAAACCTCAGAAGCTTCAAGAGTAGATGGAAAAAGTAGTGCTGGATGGAATTAATGCTAGAGTAGCACTGCACAAATGAACAACAAAATGCACGAGGATATTTCGCGGATTTATCTATTTGATGGGAATCATTGCAAGGCACAACCAAACTTTGGAGGATGTGCATGTAAAGATACAGTTTCTCAATGAAGAAGTTGTTGTCACCATGGATCCAGTAGATCAACAAGAATTTTTTTATCAGATCTAGTAGGCAAATAACGAGTTGAATTCTTTATTCGAAGCGCAATCAGTAGCTAAGAAAGAGCTACATGAATTTCAACCTGTCATTCAGACAACACACATGCAGATGCATCAGGTAGATGCTACATTTGATTCTGAATGGAACTCTCTGGTTGCATCCAAGCCTAAAGGATGCATTATATAGGTGACTTGGCAGTTCATAGCTGAAGCCTCACTCCTTGCCAAGAAGTGGCAAGACAAAATTGTGGGCTTTGAAGAAGTAAGGAAGTGGGCCTTAGAGTTGGTTCCAGAGTTGGGCCCTTAATTTGAAGAGGAGGAAAATGAAAGAGTGCAAGCAGAATATGAAATCAAAGCAGAGATAGAGGATAAAGGAAAGCAACATGCACTCCCAGAAGCTGCAGAAGATCTAAGGACTTGACTCAAGGGCGAGTCAAGGGTTGTGGTCAGAGCCTGTTGGGCCCTTTGTTTTGGTTAGAAGTTGTGAAAGGAGGACTACAGTCCCAATTTTTTCCAAACAAAATTTGTGCAAGCCATAAATGAGATGGACAATCAAGAAAGCAAAGAAACAAAATATGGTTGGAAAGAGGGACACCGCAACACCAACAAGGAAAAAGAAGTTGCAACAGAACAATAACAAGAAAGAATGCGAAGTCTAAAGCCAAAAAATCCCAATCAACCTGTATATATGAGATGTATATGATTGTAAAGGGTTAGTTGATATAACTGGTATAGCTTATATAGATGGGTAGATGGTGTAGAGGGTGTGGACAGATTATCATTTACTCCATGTAGGTTCTGTGATTGTAATTCATATCCATTTTGGGAAAAGGGTAGATATAGATCTGAGAAATGAGTCTGGAGCCATAAATCTTGTTACAGAGTAATGCATTGTATCTGTCATATTGTATCTAAGAAGCTCTTTTGATAGTATATATGGAAGGACCTGAAATTTTGAAATATTCTGTCTAATTCTCTTTTTATGATTATGAATCGTCTCTTTACTTTACTTCTTTATGTCTAATAAGATCAATACGCTATAACTGTCTGCAAATTTTTTTGCAACTTCGTTGTCTCTATTACTAGTTATGAATGAGTTTAGCCTATTCTTTGGTTAGTTCATCTTGCACAAGGTTATGGGGAATCTTGAAGATTTTGGAAACCTGTCTAAGTATTATCCTTTCCCTTCCCTATCTTCTTGTTTTGGTTGTGCTTCGGGTGAGACTTCTTCTCTCTGGAGAATATGAAAATGCTAGCGCTCTAGACTACTCGATACCTTTTGTTGGTAACCTAAGAAGGACCCTAGTCTGATCAATTCCGTGCCAACAACTACTACTAGAGCCTTAATGGCTGAACTTTTCGCCACCACTATGAGTCCAAAAGAAAAGGTTAAATATTTCAACCAAATATTCACCACCATTTTGAAAAAATTCCAGCCCGAGGCTAAACCTCCTCGAGATTTTCAAATTGAAGTATACGATAATGCTCTCACAACTTCTATTTCCATGTTCGTAAAAAGGGTTGGCAAACGTACTCTAGCTGAAAATTTCGAAGAAGCTAAAATGTTTGAATTCCAAATGAAAGGATGTAAAGAAGGTCATATATCACTAAAAAAAGGAAACCCAACCCCTACTTAAGAGAGGAATTTTTTTAACAAGACCCTCGAGCAAACACATAGAACAAAGCCCCGAAAAAGAGGGAGGGGACATAGAAAACCTGCAGTGGATGATCAAAAAACTTTCCAACAAGATCATAGATATGAAAAGGAGTGTTGGGGAAGGGAACCAAAATCAAAGACCTTATACACCCTTTTTTAAAAGAAATCCACCCTTCAAATCTATAGAACCTCCCCCATACAACCTAAATGTTGACTTAGGGAATGCAGCATCTAACTCTTTCTTTATGTATCGCTAAGAAAAATATTTTGAAAGGGATTGTCCTCAATGGTTGCATGCTATGAATATAATGGCTAATCAATTTCTATATGAATTTTCTCTAACCGAACAACCCAGTAGCTCAACAATAAATTCCATCGATCAGGAAAGTCAAGAGTCATCGAAAGAGACAACTATGCTGTTATGGTATTCCAACAACTTGATTCCCTTCAACGATGTCTCTAAAGTGCAAGGACCTCCCACTGAAGTTATAGTTGTTACATACGTGAAGTAAAAGTCAACCGATCCAAAGTAAACCCATCACTACTTCGTTATCTAGAGGGAATCCAACAACCGATCACCCCAAACCACTATTTTCTTCCCAAAGAAACCCCACAAACATACACACATAGGAAGCACCTAATCTAGACTAAAATGTAGTAGAATACTTGAAGAAGATGAAATCTAATGTGTTTGTCATGGACATGTTTAGGATCCCTCAACAAAAGGAGTTTTTGTTACAGGCCTTAAAATTAATAGATACTCCTATAACAAACTTTGATCAAAGTGATGACCCATCTCCCGTAGATTTAACAAATAATCCAAGTGTGAATGCTTGTTATTTAGAAAAAAGGGGAAGGCCCTTTTTACTCCTTTCCTCTTGATGTTTGAGGTTTTCAACATAAATCTACATAATTTCCTAGTAGATTTAGGGGCATCTTCAATTGTCACACCATTGTCAATCTACAATAAATTGAATGCAACCCCACTCAAAAGTGATAAACATGTTATACAACTAGATAGGAATCAGGTAAAGGTCATTGGGGAACTAAAATATGTCATGATTAGAATGGCTACACACCCAAATAAATTTTAGGTAATTGACATAATTGTGGTAGACATCCCGGAGGCTTATGGAATGCTACTTAGCAGAGACTGGTCTGAGAAATTAAACGGATACTATAGTACTGACTGGGCTCACCTCTCATTGCCATTAAAGGGTCATGCAAACATGATTAGGATTGACAAAGAAATATACCTCAAACATACCGTCACTGATTTAGAGACCCCAAATGAACCCTCTTAAACAAAGTTCCATGTGTTAGGAAACTACTCATGTGATTCTGATTTCAGTAATTTCGGTCCTCACGTGTCTGACATACCTTCCACAAAAAAAATCCAAAATGATTTTTCAAATAGAATTACTAGCATCCGCGGGAGAAAGCATCCTCTATCAAGATTCTCCTAAATGAGTAGAAAACAAATAGGTTGAATTGAAAAAACAACTAGACATGAAGAAGTCATAACTTCTCCTCCCCAAATTTGGACGTTGTACTTTGATGGCTCTAAATCACAAGAAGGCTCGAGAGAACGATGCATTGTCATTGATCCAAAGGGGAAACAAAACTTATTATCCTATATATTAGAATTTGAATGCACTAATAACACTATTGAATATGAAGCATTAGTCAAAAGACTAAAGAAATCCACCGAATTAAACATCAAGGAATTGAAGGTTTTTGGAGACTCTGAAATTATCGTTAGGAAATTGAAGAATACTATCCATTGCAATTCACCCCACTTAATAAATTACCATCAATAGGTACACAAACTAATATAAAATTTTGAGTCTTTCAACATTATTGTTCTTCCTAGAATAAAAAACACCCTTCCTGATTCTCTAGCCACTACGACCTCAACATTATCTCCTTTAGAAGAATATGAAGCCTCAAGGTTTGTAGTAGAATTTCTCTACAATACGTTGGTGCCTAACAACATTTCTAACTAGAAATACTTTGAAGGGGATGAACAGATTGCAAATTTCCTTACTAACCAGGAGAATTTTAAGAATTTGGTCATTGATGATGTAATATTCCAAGAACTATTCACAGAATCAATTCTCTTCGAACATAAGAAAGGAACAAATCACTCTGATAACAAACCAAAGTTTCACATGATACCAAAAGGAGTGTCCAATCTAGAGAACCTTTTTTACCTAAGGGAAATATTTAGGGGGCGAAGGAATGCAGAGACAAAGAGCTCATATCCTATATATGAAACTATAAACCTAGTAACCCCTGAGAACCCCAAGAATATTAATCTGGGTAAGATAGTATCTAAAGAAGGAAGGAAGGATTATCTCAAATTGTTTAAAGAATATCAAGATGTATTTTCTTAGTCCTACGAAGAATTGAAAACTTATGATACTCGCATTATTCAACACAAAATTCCATTAAATTTTGGAGTAAAACCTTTCCGAAAAAAGATTAGGAAGTACCACCCATCTCTACAACCTTTGATGTATCAAGAGATGAAGAATTTATTAGATGCCAAGATTATATTTAAGGTAAGACACTCTGCCTAGGTAGCTAATATGGAACTTGTCAGAAAGAAGTCCGGGGAGATCCATCTGTGTGTGGATTTTAAAAACCTTAACAGAGCATAGGAAAAATATAACTATCCATTCCCACCCATGGAACAGCTCCTACAGACAGTATCCGACTCTTAATTTTTTTCCCTCCTAGATGGTTTCTTGGGATATAACCAAGTCATCATTTCATAAGATGATCAATTAAAAACTATCTTCTGGACCAAGTGAGGAATCTTTTCTTATAAACACATTCCCTTTGGGTTGACTAAGGAAGGATAAACCTTCTAGAGGGATATGGACGTAGATTTTCGGGGATTGATTAACAAATTTGTGGTAGTCTATTTAGATTATGTAACAATATACTCAAAAAACAAGGAAGACCACACTCATTATTTGACTCAGATTTTTGAAAGATGTAGGAAATATGGAATATATTTGAACCCTAAGAATACCATCTTTGGTGTAGAGGAAGTTAAATAATCAGGTCATGTCATATCTCAAGGAGGAATTAGCATTGATCCGGAGTGGATAAAAGCGATATCCCAACTCCCCTTTCCACACAATAAAAAGGCCATGCAATCCTTCTTTGGGAAAATCAAATTTTCGAAAAACTTTACTCCTGACTTCACTGAAACTGTTAAACCTTTACAAAAAATGATTCACAAATATGCATAGTTCAAATGGGATGAAGAAAGGAAAGGCGATTTCAACAAAATCAAAACTACAATATCCCAAGCACCAGTGCTATGAATCCCTAATTTCAACAAATAATTTTTCCTTTATACCTTTGCTTCTGAGAAATCCTTGGTCGCAGTACTTACCCAGAAGGATGATGAAAAAAATGAGGCACCTGTTAGGGTCCTATAATTATAGGCGAGTCAATTCTTCGACTGTTGATTTGGCATCTCTCCCGGTGACGAAGTATGGCTCAGGTGATTCCGCTTTCCTCCCTCCATTCTTGTCGCTCAATCCCCTATCATCCTATTACATCCTTCATCCATGCTGCGCCCTCACTCCCTTGTCTTGTTGCCCCATCGACTACTTTTCCCGCCTTCCATCCCTGCATAAATGAACTTAGGATGAACAAAAGAATAGCAATAAGGTTAGTCTAGGTTAAAATTGATTAATAAATGACTATTTAATAATTAATTAATCATTAATCAATTTTTGGTTAATTAATTATTAATTAAGTTAAGAACCTGGGTTAGTATCTAG
>ML779488.1:251224-306369 GCA_009831015.1 Picea engelmannii | reverse complement strand
AATTTCGCTCATGGGCTAATTTTCCATGGGTTTTCCAAAAATGAGATTCGCTATTTTAAAAATGATTCGCCCAAATTCTATAGGATAAAATTATTTTACCTTAAAAATCGCCAAAATTTTATAAAAACTATATAAAATACTTATAAATTTGAATATTTTTAAAAAAATATCGCCAAGCATTTATAGTTGACATATGAAGGATTAGTAATATTCACCAAGTTTTCTACATTTAAAAATAAATTTCCATCCTTAAAATCATCCTTGCCTAGCGAGCCAGATCCATTTTCTTCAGAGGCTTTGTCCTCCTCATCGGTCTCTATATCCTAAACTTCTTATTACTTCTTCTTCTTATTCGTCCCACTAGACTATTCGACATGCTCAACTCGGGTGACCATGGGGCTTCCTATGGTGTTATTGTCGAATATTTTTTCATCAGTGACAGGTACAAGGAACTCCTCAGACCATTCCTTGGTGATCTGCTCCATGTATTCATATGTTAGCTTGTAGTATGACTATAAATCTTCCTTGTTCTCATCTCATCGCGTAGTGATATAGATGAAATGTGGATCTATGTGGAAATTTTCTATTGGTCTATACTAGTGTAGGGTGCGTGGTGTCATTCACGGAAATGACTCAATGGAAACCTTTAGTTGTTGATAGTGTGCATGAAACACAACATTGGACTGTCACTATTTCTTCATGTCGTTTGTGTACCACAAGGTAGAAAACTGAGCATCCAATGGCTCTGAGGGTTCGATCTCCAGAGAGGTGGCTCCTTCAGGAATTTTTCAAGTGACAACTGTGATCAAAACGATCAGCCAACTGTAGTGGAATTTGTATCCCAAATCCTATGCTTCGCGACAATCTTTCTCTAGTTCATTGACGAGGTAGCTTGCCCAGTTTATTTGCATTCCCTCCACACATTTTCGTACAAGGTCCACCACCAACCCAGAGACCTGTGTGGGGTGGTTCTTCCTTATGAGCTTGTGAGATATGAGTTATCAAGTGAGGTGCACTGCTCCATCCTGTATAGAGGCTACCTTGTAACCTCACTTTCCTTTTTCAACTTTGTCGTAATTTTCCTTGATGCGTTGTGCTAGGGAGTAGTCCGAGGCCTTCCCTGGATAAAAATGTTGAGGGTCAGGTCCCTTCATTCTTAATCACATAATTTGGTGGATCCGCGCCAAATCCACAGTAATCCTCTAGCCGATCCACAGGTATCTAGCATGATAGCATGACAATAGGAGTTTAACACAAGTGTTAACCTCCTGGTGGAGGACAAAATGGGGAATCTTCATTACATTTAGCACGGTGGACTGCACCAATCCCTTAATCCATGGCTGGGAGAGAGGTGAGGCTTCTTCCTAGTTGACTTCATCAAGTATCGGTGGGGTTCTTGTAAATGTGTTGAACCTGCACAGAATAGATCTAGCTAGAAAATACTACACACATTTGGAGAGAGAAATTGAGAAAGAAGAAGCAAGATAGAAAGAATGGAAGAATTCTCATTAACCATATTCCACACTCAAAGAGTGAATAATTTACAATAGATATAGGCTACATCAGTAACTAATGAGCCATAGTGGTGGTATAGATTGATTTGGACACACACCAATAGTGACAAGAGTAAACTACCACCTAGTCTAGTCTCTCAAGCAGTTACGGGAGTGAACTGCCACCTAGCTGAGTTAACTAGTCAACTACTCTTCAATTAACTAACTAAAAAAAGAGTAGTGAGTTGGTGATGATCCCAATGTTGCATGGTGACAAAACCAATGCAACATCTAAACTCAACTCAACTAGTCAAACTGAAGTGTCAACTGAAAGAGAATATTCTCCAGGTGGAATATTCTCCCCTAAAATATATCAGACTGGATAATGACTAATTATGACTAATAAACAAGGAATAACCTTAGGAAAAATAAATCCTGGGTGTGTGTGAAGTAACTCCAACACCCTCCTCTGAACATCACTATGGTGAAAATAAAGAATGGGTCCTGGCTACGAGGCCATGTTAGGTACCCAAATACAAAAGATACATTGAACTAAATGAGGAAAGAGGGAAAACCTCATGGGAACAAACCCCTCCCTCAAATTACAATGAATAAAATAAAAAATGATAAGGAACAAAAGGTAGTTGCTAAGCAACCATGTCCTTCACTCCAAGAAGACCTCGCAATTGTGCAAGTTTGTGCTCTTTGAAGATTTTGTTAAAGATGTAGATGTCTGCGCAGATATGATAAAGTATATGCATCATTGATATTTCCACACATATCCACTTTATCTTCTTGTAATGAATAATATCCAAATAAATTTTGGATGAAATTTTGAAAACCGTGCAGCCGTTTCCAGAAAAATGCTGAAATTTTGTTGATTTTAAAACGATCATAACTTCACTTTCCGGACTCCATTTTGGATGATTTGTTTTTTGAAATTGGATATTTTTACGAGAGGAATTAAAATATCCAATTGGTTTCTGCAAATAGTGCTAAAAAAATATCAGAATGGAGTCTTATGTGCGCGTCTCCCTTTTTGACTCCTGAGATGCATGCATGGTGCATGCAAAAGTGTTTGCATGCGAATCCTGAGATGAATGCCATATATATTCCATATTAATTTTAGAAAACAAATCTTAAATGGTGTAGACATCATCTTCAATTAATGGAATACAAATTTCTTCAAAATGTTTTGTAGAAGACTCTTCATAATAAAAGACTTGATCTTTTGATGGCTTCTCTTCTAGCTCTATCTGTTCGACCTCCTGCATGAAATCTTCACAATATTATTTATTCCCAAATAGAACCTCCAATATGGTACATAATTTATTTGGAGTTAATCCTTGTGATTCTGCATATACTTGATGGAAAAGTTTGGGAGAAACAGACATGCCGATACTTCCTATGGCCATATCTTGTCTATTGAGAAAGTCATTTTTCTCATCGACAAAATCAGGCTCTACTTCCATTTCCATGGTTATTTGGTATAATCCTTTTCATCTTAGCATAATAAAAACTTTTGGCTTCCATTCCAAATAGTTGTGAGGCGTGAGAAATATTTCCAGCGAATAATCCATCTTTTTGCTGTCTTCAATCTTTTGTACCTGCAAAAAAAGATTTGGTGTAGCTTTTGCTTAGCAGTCCGCCAGCTCTGATACCATGTAAATGTGTTGAACCTACACAAAATAGATCTATCTAGAAAATACTACACGCATTTGCAGAGAGAAATTGAGAAAGAAGAAGCAAGATAGAAAGAATGGAAGAATTCTCATTAACCGTATTCCACACTCAAAGAGTGAATAATTTACAATAGATATAGGCTAGATAAGTAAATAATGAGCGATAGTGGTGGTATAGATTGATCTGGACACACACCAACAGTTACAAGAGTAAACTTCCACCTAGTCTAGTCTCTCAGTTAGTTACGGGAGTGAACTGCCACCTAGCTGAGTTAACTAGTCAACTAGTCTTCAATTAACTGACTAAACAAAGAGTAGTGAGTTGGTGATGATCCAAATGTTGCATGGTGACAAAACCAATGCAACATCTAAACTCAACTCAACTAGTCAAACTGAAGTGTCAACTGAAAGAGAATATTCTTCAGGTGAGATATTCTCCCCTAAAATATAGGAGACTGTATAATGAATAATTATGACTAATAAACAAGGAATAACCTTAGGAAAAATAAATCCTAGGTGTGTGTGAAGTAACTCCAACAGATCTAGCATAGCATAGTTCTTCCTGTCGCCTAGATTGGAGTCATTGTTCTTCAACAACAGGATTTGTCCTAGCTAACTCCTGACTACGCATATTCATTTTGGAATGTACGCAGTGAATACAGTGTACTCAAAATCTCATGGGATGATGTCGCAGTTAACCGCACTAGCCAAAGGTGGGATATAATATGATAGGATGGATGAGATCTTCTTCACATTAGCCAGATCTCCACAATTCTTACTTCATTTTTCAGTCACGAGCTTAACACAACAAGAATGACATCCAGTCGAAGGGGAATCCTGCAGTCCCCTAGTCGACGATGCCTGGACACCTTCAGATAACGGTCTGTCAGCCATTAGATTCTTGAGGGCCTCTTCAACATAATTCTCTAATTCAGTAGGTTCGCTCGATATTCTCACTTTTAAAAAGACAAGTCATGGTAGGAGAATGGATAGGTGGGGTAGACAAACAGATGGTGATTTCTAGTTTTTGATAACACAGCTTGACACTTAGACAATTATCTATTATCTTAGTTAATCACAGGTGGAAAAAAGTGGTCCTAGTGCAGCGAACAACCTATTAAATAAGCGGGTCCTCTTAACAAATTTTTCCAATGGCTAGGAATGCTTCCATTAATGTGAATCTGGCCATTATGGTACGGTCTCAACGTCCAAAAGTTGTCCATCCTCCCATAAATGCATTTTCTAACCGTTCTGGAGCATCATCCTAACGGTCAGGGTGCCTCCAACGGTCATATAGCTTCGCCAGGGAGAAATCCCATTCTGCGCGGTCATGTTATTCCAGCGAAGTTCAAATTCTACGAACCTACCTCCTGCGAGGTTCTAGTCTGTGAAGTCTTCCATCCGTTCTCTGTAGTTTCTTGTATCTTTTCCAACTTAACTTTCTTTTTATTGAGATTCCTTTCCTTCTTTCCTGTGATACGAGTCTCTCTAACGGTTTCTGGAATCCTCTTTCCATTCTTATTCTTATCTTCCCCTAGCGTAGTGACTTTGCACTGTTGTTGTGCCCTCAAAGGGTCTGAAGTTAATATCTCTCCTCTTAATACTTCCTGGGTGGATATAATTCTTTCTTGCATGGATAGGTCCTTCAAACCTTATTTCATTCTTTCAACCTTGATAGCTAATTCTCTTGCCTTCTGTTGCTTCGACTTTTCCTCTCGTTCTTCTATTAGTCGATCTACTTTTCTCGCTACGAAATCCCTTAGTTATTTATTTTTCTTTTCTGTAGCTTCTTCCTCTGCTTTCCTTCAATCTGATCCTTCTCAATCCAAGTCTTACCTAACAAAAGTGGGAAAGGGGCGTTGTTGTCAACAAACTTAATGAATTCAAATTCCTCTTCAGTTGATGTTCCATGAATAATAATAGGTACATTAGAAACTTTTCCACATAAGGTTATAATATTTCCCTTAAACAAGCCTATCCTTCCCAATGAAGGTACCACAATAGGATTTCCCAAAATTTCCCAAGTGTCTTATGTCATAATATTCACTTGTGTTTCTTCATCCAAGACACAGTCAATGTCGAAGTCTTCTATTCTTGTACTTATGCGTTGTTTTACTTTTAGGATCTATGGTAAACTGACATATTTGTAGTAATGTAGCCTGAGATTTCTTTGATTCTTTCTCTTTATGATTCTCTAACATGCCCCTAGTCTCTTGAATTCCTTCATAGTTTTCTTGTCTCATACTCATTCGTTCAACTTTATCAATCATCCTTGGGAAATCCTCAATCTCATGACCAACAATATTACATCAAAGACAAATAGGACATGTGCCAGGGAATTCCTTAGAAATATGTCCTGGTCTTCTGCAATTATAACACAATGTCAATCCTCTTTTCATTTTAAATGTTCCCCAACTTATTTTGTACTATGCACTAGGATCACAGTGTTGGACCTGCACTCTGCAAAAAATAATTCTAGGTTCTTGCATCCACTTATTAGTCCAAAAATTCTTTCTATGCATAGGAATAACATATATTTATTTATTTATATTAACTTTAATTAAATCAACTCTTTCTACCAATGATGCCCTAGCCTTCAAAATAGGACAAAATATATTAAACATACTTAAATTCATGCTTTGGAAACAAAAAATTTCACTTATCTTACTCTTATCAAAACACAAAGCTTTACCTCTTTTCGGATCTTACCTCTTTCTTCGGATCGTATTTCTTTCTTAGCACATAGATTCATAATTCAAGTAGAGTACTGCATACTTCAACAACAGATATACACACAAAGATTCTCTTTTCTTTACTTCAGTTCCCAACAATTAGAGTTTCAGGTCCTGGCAACAGAACCATTTGTTGGCACAGGGACAAACCCAGGGATAAACGCTTTAACAACGCACCAAAAAATCCCTAAATACCGGCCCTTTCGACAACACTTGCAGAGCAGGCGAAGCCTCACTCAAGGTTGAAGAAGGGGGGGTTACAGGACGCATGTGTTTATAACCAAGATGGGACACATATCTGTGATAACAACACTTCGCAGAGTATTCTAGCAACACTTAGAAGGTGATATGAATTAGTTTATTATCTTTATTAACATCATAGAACATACCTAGAGATAGATCACTGTAGTAACAATAAAGATTAAGCACTTCAACCACTTAGAACATAGGACTGAGTTAGATCTAACATTCATTTACCCTTAACACAAGTAATCACTAAGCAACAAAATATCTATCTATCATACATAATAATCAAGCACTAATCAGATTCATAACATAAACAACACAACACAAATCAAACCAAAGACACCAGATATATGTGGTTCACCCCAGTGTGGGGCTACGTCCACCAATTGCTTCATCTTATTTATTATTCTTAAATATCTTACATTCAACGACTCTTGTACACTAATCCATGGAGTTGAGCTTCGCATAGGACAGGATATCTGCGCACTCAGCACCAGATCCTCCTTCCAAACTAGGTCAAGGCACATAGCCAACTCTCTATCAAGCACAAATCCTTAAAACACATATATTCCTTTGCACAAAGATAATCACATTACTTTCACTTAGCTCCCAAAACCCTACTACTTCTACCATACATCCTTCTTTTATTTATACTTTTTCAATCCCTTACAATAAGGCCTAATCATGGGTAAACCCCATGGGCCAACATCCCATAACCTATTAAAAAAAACCTAGAGACCACTTACTGGGTCCACATATCCCACAAAATCGGCGAGATCCGTGATCTCAGTTCCACCCGGGCGCTCATTTCTCTACCAATGTGTCAAAGTCCAAAAAGTGTTCCAAACTAGACCAAGGTTTCCTCAAAACTTAGTCGAGGACCAACATAAAGTGGTCAAACATTTCAGATCCAATATCCTAAAGAATCACACTAAATTCATAGTACCTCACCCCATAGTCAGATATTTGTTCACACAACAAGAAATGGGAGAAAGAAGGGTAAATTGGATGGAATTCATTCAAGAATTTGATCTAGACATAAAACCTTCCAAAATAGTCAAGGGTCAAGGATTGTGTAAACTGGATGTTGAGGCCCAAGATCTGATCAACATAGAAGAATTTAGTTGGGATAATGAGTTGTCATTATGGTGCAACGAATCTTTATACGTTCCTCCCAGGCAAGAATCCTGGTACGGGAACCTATGTTATCTCTTACATCATGCAACCTATACAAAAAACCTAAACCCTAGAGAAATGAGCACTCTCAAGTTAAATTCCACTCAATATCACCTCATAAATTCTGTTCTTTTTTGCGTGAACTATGATGGAGTAATCCTTATATTTCTTGAACATGATGATGTATAAAAGGTACTGAGGGAACTCCATGACGACCCAACAGGTGGACATTTTACGGGAGAAACCACGACTCATAAAATATTAAGAGCTGGGTATTATTGGCCTACCTTGTTTAGGGACACTCATGCATATACCAAGAAATATAAATCTTGTCAAGTAAGCGTTAGTAGAGAAAAAAGGGCATCCATTCCACTCCAGCCAGTGACCATATCCAAACCATTCGAGAAATGGGGAATAGACGTCATAGGAGAAATTACTCCCAATTCTTTGAAACAATGACGCAGACCCCTGAACCCTCAGGCTGTCCGCACAGGATCTTTTAACTCCGGCCCCTTAGAGTCTGACTGACTCCTTTTGATTCCCCTTGGGAAACTATTCACTCACCCTCTCTGGGTATAATTCATAGGCCCTTCTGAGTTATGCCTGTGTGATCATTCACCGGCCATGAACTCCATGTACACCACCCAACTGACAAATGGAATTTTCTCTTCTCTTTTCAGGATACCGGATTTCACGATTTTGGAAATCCCGTGGCCGAGCACCTTACCTCTTCAACCTTTGAAACCCGGAGTACCAAATGATGGACCCTTCTTTTCACTGATTTCGTCTTTTCAGTCTTCACGATTTCAGGATTTTTTCTTTCACCGCTCCTCATTCCTTGTCATCAAGATTCCCAATATGCCGAATCCTGAAATACCGAAACACTAATGTTCCACTTCCAAGGAGATCAACGGCTGTGGTTCTCTCCTTGATCCAACGGTTAGCATGATTTTGTGTACCAGGGGTTCGTAAGTCTTGTTCTCGAACTCTCTATCTCCTATACCTTATGTCACCACGCTCCCCGAATTCCCGAACTCTAATTTTCCGAAATGCCGAAACTCTCCTCCGCAACTTCTTCATGGTTCGCGATTTCAGAGATTTTGATGTGGAGTGGTCTACTCCTTGTCAACATAAATGTCGAAACACTGATTTCCAAAATGCTGACAAATACTCTGTTGCAACTTCTAATTTTGGACTTTCTTCCCTGCTGAGTCCCGATCACTCGTCCTCAAGAATTCCGAAACCCCAAACTTTGAAGTTTTGAAAAATCCAAACTTGTCATTCTTTGCCTTCACACATGAAAACTCCTTTCGCGTTTCGGGAATTTGATTAGACAAGGATTTTGGCTTACACTTCAGATTTTCGAACCCCGAATTCCCGAAATGATCTGACGGCCCCAAAAGGTAAAAACCAATGACCCACGTTGATTCTGGATACCAATGGGATGGGTTCGTCAACCCTTATCCACCTTGCAGTTTCTATATATGCTACGATCCTCGATGTTTCGAGAGTTCTCCTCGCAGAATTCTGACCGTCCAATTTCTCTCCTTGAATACTTCAAAGGGGTCAACCTTCATGAACTTGCTTCGAATGTTTTCAAAAAAAATAATCCTCCTGAGCTTCCTTGTGACTTTGAGTCTCCAGAATACTTCTGCACGCACTCCTTGCAACACTTCTTCAAATATTCCTGAATATTTGAATCTCTTGACTCTGTGCAATTCTGCAACAACAATCCTTCAATCTCTCAAACTTAGTTTATAAGTTCTAAGGTCTAGGCCAGCCTGCACACACCTTGCACGGCTTCTGTGCTTGACTTGCACTTCATCTGAAATGAGAACAATGGTATCCCTCCTGATCTTTCAGCGATAAACTCTGAACACCTGTCAACGCACTCCTTGCGGACGCTTCACTGCACTCCTTGCAGGAATTTTTACTCAGGAAGAGAAACAATTGAAACTCATTCTCTCACTCTCTTAGACTTCAAACACTTACCATGTAATCATACATTCACCATAAACACAATAGTAAATGCAAAACAGAGAGAATACAACCACAAAACAAACTATTCAGCACGTAGAAACATAAAACATCATAACACCATGAGTCTGAATCAAGGATTTATATATTAATTCAGAACCTCTGTACATGGGTTCTTCTCTACTATTCTCTGCTTCTCCTCTATGCTAATGTGCTTAATTCTACAATCTCTGATTGATACAATGATACAAATATGAGGGTGTCTATAGTCGTTTTCCCTCCAGCTCCTAAAACTGTCTAATCTAGAATTTAAATCTACCTACTTTCATTAACTGGGCATAAATGCCTCTACCTTCTACAGATGAGAGTGGATCGCTCAAGATCTGTTTACAATATGGAAGTACTCCTTCTTAACTATTTCATTAATGTCTTCGCATTCAAACTTTCAAAAACATTTCAAAACGATTTTGACATGTGCCAAAATGTGATGGCGTTCATCCCAACTGTATTCCGCCTTCGCGCTCGCTTGTTGTTATGATGCTCCTACATCAAACAACATAAATATTTTTTTACTGCTAAAGATTATTTCATAATATGGATGGAGGATATCCCTCTCACGCGCATTAATGAAAAGGTAGTGACTCAATTATTAGAACAACAACTAATAACAAGGTTTGGGATGCCCTCTGTTCTCTTTTTTGAAGAAGCCTCCACATAATTCGCCCTTGATAAGGGGATTATAATAAGGTATTCTACAAGATACTATCCACAATGGAATGGAACAACAGAGTCGACTGATAAAATCCTGGTGAGAAATTAAAAAAAAATAGTTGTTGAAAATCAGAGGAATTGGCACAATTTGCTTCATAATGCCCTATGGGCCGATAGAGTAACACCCAAAGAATCCATAGGAAACTCTCCATACTTTATAGTATATGGGAAAGAAGGCATTATTCCAGACGGATTGTATCTTCCATATTTGTAGCTTTCCCAACATCAAGAGGTCAACCCTCATCCTCCCTACAACAAAGGATTGATACCCTTCTCTTGTTGGATGAAGAAAGACAAAAGGATAAAGTTAATTGCATCGCTAATCTATAGGTATTTAAAATATGGTTCGATAAACATAAGGCCAAATAAAAAATATTTGAAGTAGGAGAGTTAGTCTTGAAGTGGGATAAAGTAAACAAGTACAAAGGAAAACACTCAAAGTTACAAAATCTATGGCTTAGACCTTTTCAGGTGTCCAAGAAGATCGAGGTAGGCACATACCGATTGCAGAATCTGAGGGGGGAATCTGACACCCTCCCGGTGAATGGNTTCTCCTAAAAAAAAAATTATATGTATCTTTTGATGCTTTGTTTGAGTTTCCATTTTTTTTTTTGGGGGGGGAAGACCGTCTTTGAACTCCATTTTATTTGTTTCTTTTCTTGTCATTTTCTTTTAATGAAGTTGTGTTTTGTAAATCAATGGTTGAATTTAATAAATAAAATGAAGCAGACTTTGCTCCTGACCTACACTTACATGCAAAATAAGAGATGATGGGAAAAAATAAATTTTCAAAATCATATTTGTCTCTGTAAGCATACTACCTAGGGAAGCGACAAAGTATTTGCCTCATGTCCTGGTAAAGCTAAATGGAAATATGGCTAGATGGAAACAATTGCATGTACCCATGGAAAGATCCAGGGAATGCTCCACCTTAACACTTTCACTTTGTCAAAAAAAAAATATCCTCCTCTCTGAATCACTCTTGGTATTTATGCCAGAAAAAAGATGATCCATAAAAGGAGTGTAAATTCTGAGAGGGTATGTAGATAAATTTGTCGGTGCTATGGGCGCTCGCTGACAGTGGAGCAAGGTATTTGATGTCAGGGTGACTCTGTTGGGGTTATGGAAACTCACTAGAAGCAGAGCAACAACATAATAAAGGAATGATAGCTAAATGGACTCATTCCAATGGATGCCCTACCTGGCTCTTGTCAAGAAATGACATGGATTACGGTTAACAAGAAAAGAGGTGGAAAAGATAAACCCCACATGTGGATATGGATTTTATAACCCAGGAACTTGTGAACACATTGGCAAAGAAGGTTTTATTAAAAAGGAATAGAATAAATCCAGATAGTATCTCAACCAGTTTGCAAGGGCTAAGCACAAGGGAGGGAGCAAAGATTATGTTTTCGCCCAGAGAATCGTCATTTGTTGAGCACTCAACATACCCTAAAATGTTTTGTGAATTTTTTCTTTTGGGTACCACTTTGTCTTTTCTGAATAGATTCAACTGTGTAGGGATCAATGGGTCTTTTATGTTGTTATGTTTTATCATCGATCACATTTGGTTTGGTTCGGAGTTGTTGAGCATATTAACTTTTTCTCTTTGTGAACCTGGCATTTAGAATAAGTGTACACAGCTTAAAAAAAATTGAGCCATGTGCCCATCATCAGCATTGGAGAAATTTGAAAGGAAAAATTCCCATGCAACAATGATAATCATCGATCGTTGATCGTATATGTACCATCGACATCGGGAAAATGGGAGAAGGGGTGCGTTGATCGCTAATTATGGCCTGCGGAAAAATCTTTCAAAAAATTGTCGATGTACCATTGACAAAGGAAAAATCCAAAAGGTAAAACATCAACATGGGAAACTACAATCACTGATCATCGATCATCGATATACCATCAACATTGGCAAAGAGTGAGTAATGGAACTATAACATGTGTCAAAAAGAAAATCACCGATGACAAAAAGAATCACTCCTCACGCTCAAGGGGTCAAGTCAACCACCACATGTTTTTCTGTGTAAACAATCTTTATTGCTTAGGTATCACCCAAGTAATCTTTTGATGTCCCCGATGTCATATCTATATTTACACATTATCACTGTGGGGAATTTTTGGGTCGACATTAGAAATTTTTCCTAGGGTCACCAATGAAATAATGCCAAATAAAATCCACTGATGCCGATACATTCATTAACTATCGACTTATTGCTAAAACACTTAACTCCCAATTTTAATTCGAACCTATACTCGCCGACGCTGACAACCCTGGTCGATCTGCGATCCTACCTACCCCCGATACCAATCCCACTAGCTTATTGTAAATACGAAAAGGCTTAGTAATTCGATGGGACACCTCGAGCTGAGATGAGACCGAATCTTGTGATTTGATGGAAAAATTAAATTTTAGCGGAACCTATACCACGATCCCGCGCACCGACCAACCGTAAACATTTGAATTCGTCGATGAAATATGAAATAATATGCTCCTGCGCTGCCAATTGGTGTTGCATTTAATCCTAAGCATGGTGCAGATTCTGTGGTGGATTGTGCAGACCACATTTACACTCCTAAATTTAAGACTTGATGCGACAAGGTAAGTATTCTTTCTGCTTAAATTTGCAAGGTTTATGCCCAAACATGGTATTATGTTCACAAAACACTTATCTCCCGAAGCAGACGAAGAAGTGAGAGAAAGAATCGAGGAGGTTACAGTCCACTCTCTAAATTTGATTACCAGTAAGACCAGGTTAATTTATCGCAAGGAAGAGGTAATCATTGTATTTATCATTTTTGCACTTATGATTCCATCAATAAAAATTTTTGAGGTCGGATGGCGACTCTCTATAACATTTTTCTTTTCTGCAGGAAAATTCCTCCCAGAAATCCAACGAGCAAGCACTCGCCAAGGATTCCCATAATGAAAGAATTGGAGGTTAGTAAAGGGTCTACACTAGGCGCTACAAGGGAGCTTGATTTTGTCTCAATGATAGAATCAATTATCTACACTTATACCAAAAATTAGTTTACTCAACCTCCGACATTCGATGACACAAAGGCAAGCACTAGATATAAATAAATGCTCTCACTTTGGGAGAAGTTTTAATTGTGGATACATCATCTCTAAATATATGAGTGTTAACATCTTATAAGCCTAGACACAAAAGGATGGAGAAACACCAGTTTTTCACATAGCATCATACCTATTGGACGTGATCTGGACAATAAATGTTTTCATAGGTATGAATTTAAGATGCCATGTTGTTCAGTTACCTGTGCATGTTTATTTAAACATTTTGTGGGGAAATATGTATCAAAGGTTCTATGCCATGATATGCGATGAGTTCATAGCCTGAGTGCACTTCATTACATTTACAAAAAAATTCCCAAGACTTTCAACAGCCGCCAAAAAGATGATATCTAGGGTTGGCCACTGGTACCTTGAAGAAACAAGCACTTATATCAGAGTGTTCGGAGATATTGGCGCACCACACCTACTCCTCATTCATGTCCCAAACCATATCATTCTAAGAGAAATTTATTACCAGACCATTCTGCAAGGCTATAATGCCTTTTTGGTAAAGGATAAGAAAAGAGATTTCATCCCATATGGTTTACATATAGGATTTTATATGGTTAAAGACATTGCACAAAAGAAACAAGAAGGATTAAGTCATCTTGAGTATCGATTTCCCACAGGTCATTTTCGAAAGAATGATCCAAAGGGCTTGGTACTCCAACACACATTGCGGGTATCCTCATGTTGGCCATATTCTCATGACAATTTTGAAGATGAAATCTTTACTGAGGGTGCCCAAGACTAGGAAGAAGTTCTCAATAGAAGGGTTAACCCTAATATGACCAAATTCAAAGAAATGACTATGGATGAACAAGTTGATACAATAGAGTAGACAACTCAAGAATCCCTCAGGGTAAGGGAAGAAAACAAAGAAGCAGAAACGACATAGGCTCAAAGAAGGGGGATGGTGTTACTATAATAAGTCGAAAGAGATATGAAAATATTAGGGGAAGATCACCCACTTAACCTGTTGATAGGACCCTTGAGGATTACCCCGGACGATGCAAGTAATCATGAGGAAGATCCATATGGCTCAAAGATAATTCCACAAGAGGATATTGTTGATTAAGAGAACCCCAACCCCATGTCACAATAGACAAGATCATCGGTGAGAGAATCGAGTGGAGTGGGTGTTCCCATTGTTCTTATAGATTTAATTAACATATATGACGACGATGAAGGTTCAAAATATTCACGCATAACCCAGGTTTTAATCACACATGAGGAAGAACCAGGTGAAGTGTCTACTCCAGCTCCCAACGAGATTGTCCCAAAATCCTAGAAATGAGTCTTGGAAGCCAATATCACTACTGACCTTGTATATTTTAACCTACTTGGAACATATATGATGAGATAAAATTATATGCATAGTGACAACTCTAAAAATGACATGGATATGGGCAAACAAGGAGGAGGAATGGAGCTGCCAGAAATCTGAATCCCTATAGCCAAACTCTCAGTCAGTACTAAGTTTCCGCCTACTTCCCCATCTAGGATGAAAATTTAGTGAACCATTGAGGTCTAACAGAAGGGCATGCCATCAGAGCACACCAAAAACTCCCCTGGTAGGGAACTGAGTGGGATAATCCATAAAAAGAGAAAGTGTCTACACTAGAAATTCCCATGGAACACCTGTATATAGCAGGAAGCCTAGGAAATATGTTTTCCTAGGGGGATCAACAGGTTCATGAACTTGTATATGAAATCATCGATATACATGACATCTCTTATGATATGAAAATGAAGGCCATGATGAAAGGGATGGTCAAGAAAAGAAAACTTGCATTGGATAATATTTTGTTCATAACCACAGAACATATATTGTTTGACACATAGAATGTCAAGATGACTGAGGTAACTGGAGGAGGGATGTATATAACTGATGTCATACTTGACAGGGAAAGAAAATATGGGGAGGAGGTAGATGTCATGAGAAAAGAGTTGGATCACCTTCGACATTAGGATGAGTATTACCAAAAATCGACACAGGCGTTGGTACTCCTGAAAAGTGAGTTCCTGGAATTATATGCACAATTTAAAAGTGAAAGAGACCTCTTCACCACTGGAATAGTCGATCTTCAAGAAGATAATATTATGGGGTTAGCAACCTACAAGGATATGTAGCGGTGTTTTGAAAAGGTACATCATGCCTTATAATGGATTGACTACATCAGTGAAGTATAGAAGGGCCATGATTCATAAGAACTTGGCATCTGAGTGTCGATGGACAACATCATTGTTCAAATACATAAATTAGTTGAACACTGGGTGTATATGGTCCAAGAACCGTGGAGGAAAATATAAGAAAGATGGGAGGAATGCAAGACAAGTTGGGAGAAAATCAACCTAGAAATGAGGAACATTGACCTACTAGAGTTTGGTCCACCAGAGGATTTCGCTGATTTCCATGACATAGTTAAACAACATGCATATCAAGACAAGGTGTACAAAGTGCAGATTTATCAGGTTTCAAGCATGATCTAGGGTCAATTGAAGAAGTTCATGGAACGCCAGATTAAATCTCTTGCATTCCTACAATGCTTAACTGTCAAGCTAATCAAGTATAAGGAATGGTCCATAGAGATGAACGAGGTCCTCTCCACCCCGATGGATCAAAACAGGTTCCCATATGAAAATACATGCAAAGATCTCTTATTCAAATGATCAGAGTATGAGAGGAAAAATCCACTTCAGTAAAAGAATAAGATGATCTAAAGAGAACAAAGAGATAAATTCTTCTACGTGTTGTTTTTTCTTGACTTAACACAACTTTAGTAGTTATTTTTAATTTAGTTACTTTTTATAAATAAAGGCATCGACCTTGTATTGAGGGGTCGATGGTTTTAGAGAGAAAGAATTTTTCTAGAATATTGTAAGAGAATTATTTTTGTGCAAGTTATTTTAATTAAGAAGTTTTGTTTAGAACCAAAGACACTTCTTTCATATGAGGCGTAAATGTGAGTGGACTGAGGAGGATTATTTCTATCTTCGGACTCAACATTTGTTTCTTTATTGAGTAAGAGTTGTTGTATCTGTTATTTAATTTATCTTGTAGTGCTGCAACAGTTATTTTATTCTAACCGATGAATAGAAATCGATTGTGTTAACATGTGATTGATAGTAGAGCATTGAAAAATACTTTTTTTCTGCAATAACTTCTTATCATATATATATATATATATATATATATATTCTTTCTATAATTATTATCTCAGACAATGTTGAATGTCTATAAGTCAAAATGGTATTATTGCTAGTTTGAAGTGGTTTATATCTTCCTCATATGCATGCTAAGGTATATAGGTTATCCCAAAACCCAACTTTCTCCAATGTGTGTTAACTTCCCTTTGCCATCCAATTTAGGCTCCATATTTATTTTTTATAAATGTTAGAAAAGAACCAAAAAGAGAACTCCATAGCCTGAGGAAACGTTTCACAAAAAGACATATCTATCAGTCACAATTAAAGCCCATCGATAATTCCACCCAGATCACAAATCTGGAGAACCTTACCTCTCATCAAACACTTATGAGTCTAATTGGGCCTCTTAAGCGGGTTTGGTTCCTGCTGTTGAGTTAACAAGATCTCAGACCCCTCAAATGGTAGTATTGTTCTTTAATGGAATTCCTAAAGGAATCCCATGTGGGGATGACCACAAATATTGCAGATTCATCTATGGCCATTTTCTCAAAGTAAGTATCCCACCAATACTTAACATGGGGGACAACCTTGAGGAGTGAAAAAGTAATATTTTCCCCATTGAAAAAATTGTGGACTGAAAATACCCTTCGAGCAGATTCAACCATTTAACTACAACATTTGTATCTGTCAGTCCTTCAAATAATGGAATATCAAAATTTACTTGTATCTTGAAGGGGGTTGCATGGCTTCTTGATGAATATGCGTCTCTTGTGGGCAGTTGTCGAAGGATCTATGGAAAGTTTTCCATCATTTATGTAATATCCCCTGGCAGTGCCCCAATTATATTATGAATTATAATCATGTTCATGAACTGTAATCATGTTTTGTAGGTTGGTGAGCCGAGTATTGATAAGTTGGTGGGCTTATGTGTTTATTAGGTTGGAGAGCCTAAGTGTTATAGCCAGGAACCTGTTTTTGTATATGTAATTATGCAGAACATTAATAAAAATATAAACATCACTGCATGCAGACTGACCACAAAGAAAGAGTGATGGGGGACTAAGCTTCCACAAAGTGGGTAAGGAAAAAGGGACTGAAAGGTTGGGAGAGGGGTTAAGCTTAGGGGATAAGTCCTTGGGAATAATAATTTATTATTATTCCAAAAGATATGTGAAATGTATGTTTTTATCCTAAGTTCCTGGAAGGGGAAACATGTGCAAAAGGGAATGCATGTGGATGGAGCGCATGCGGCTTCATGGGTGACATGTGTCAGCCCAGGCACATGAAATTTAACCCAAGAGTTGATCTGTGATGGGGGTTCATCCTCCATTCTACCGTGGGCTGTCTGAAATTGGGAATCTTGTCTGATCTCTGTATGCCTCACACAACTCTGAGATGTGAAGTCGGTGATGTTTTCTTGAGAAGAAAATACACCCTCTGTCTGAACTATTGATTCCATGTTCGACTTCTGTGTGGATTGCTTGTCACACATCCTGAAAACCAGTGTTACCTGAACAGTGTTGTGTCTTAGTGGCATGTTGTCATTTTTGGGACATCCACACCTAATTTTCTTGTTGTTGCGGTCACCCATGAGTTAACCAAAAGATGATGTTGTTGATTCTTGAACTTGCGGGAATTGAGTTGAAAAATGGTTGAAGAAATGAGTTGTCAAGCCTGTGGTAGAAGAGGTGGGTTTTCAGGCCTATGAGAAACTCTCTCTCCAGGTGAGAGAGTCTGATGGGAAGTGGTTTTCTCCCAGAGAGAGTCCAACACCAGCTATGGAGCTCTGAGAATTCTTGATTCGGCCTGTTGCTGAGACCTAGAGAGAGAGGTGAAGCACCGATGGAATGCTCTTGTGAAGGTGTATAGTCCTGGGTGGAACATGCATGTGGGGAATGAGAGTCTATGATTAGTGGGCGTAAGAAGTCTCCTGGAGAGAATCCTTCCAGTTTTTCTGTGCAATTTTCCTTTAACCTCGACCTAGTCTAGGATTCCCTTGCCCTGGGTGGAGCTTGGTCCTAGCTCAGGGGTGATCCACTGCTGAGCATGATGAGCAGTGTGGTATAAGGGTGGGAGGTTCATGGAAGGTATGCACATAGTTGGTGGAGTTACTACAGTTTCAAAGATAAGTATCATTATGTGTTTAATTTCAATTAAAATGCATGTAAGTTATGCTTGCAATATTATCATGTATTATGTTGCAATCATAAGTTACTGTTAATTCCATTATTTCTATATGTTAGCAGTAATCCTGTGATTACTATGTTTTTTTTAGTTAAATGTGTTAATTTGATTTAATGTTTGTTATGTATATAAGTATGAGAATGTTTTTGCATAGTAGCGTTGTCTAGAAGTGGGAGTGATGGTCGGGGACGTTACAATATGGTATCAGAGCATGGTTACAACACTGAGCCTGGATGAGCCATGTTATTGGAAGTCGAAGAAATATTTTCGAAAGGAGTTGTTGTCGAAATGGACAAAAACTCAAGTTCTAACCCAAGGATTCAATGCTGAGCCTGAATGGGCTAGATAAGTGGTCTTTGGACCCGAGGTTTCGAGTGGAAATGGTGTCCAAATGGAACCAATTTCGAACCTTAGAATATTTCTGAGTTTGAAGGGGTTACTTGGCTGTGTTAAGAAGATCAAGAGGAGTAGCGGTGTCGTAAAACCATGACAGAAAGTGGTATTGGCCCGCAAATTAATGTGGGTCATGGGATCTAATTAGAAATAAGGGAAGCCTTTTTACGACCATCAGATTTGGAGAAGGTGCAGGAAAGATATCCTGGAACCCTTTCGGAGTTCAAAAGTTGGGAGAAGAAAGGTGCGCTGAGTTGAAAACTTCCAAAATCTGAAGCTCCGAGGTTCTGAAAGAGATCTATGTCATAGATCTCAAAAGAAGCCTGACCATTAGATCTCGTGGCAGATCGTAATTTCAGAGTTCATCTATCAAGAGAAGTGGGATGTGTTGATGCAAAAACTCCTAAAGCCAAAAATTATGAAGTCTCGAAAAGATTAAGTAGTGGGTCATGCTGACACCACTTGGATGGACGTGGACACATGGGATGTGTGCCACATGCCAGTGGGCCCCGAAGGAAAAGTAGATGCATTGGGGTTGGATGGCGTCACTTGAGGTAACATGGACCTTCTTAAGTACACCACGTGTCACCATTGTGGTTGGTGACAGTTGTGTTGTGGGCCCAGAAGCTAGAAAGGTCGGAAGTTCGGAAGTCGAGAGTTGGAGAGGGAAGCGAGTGTGCGAGCCTCCAGGACCGAAATCCCGAACCCTCGAGACCCGAAAATCCAAAGTCCCGATTAGAGAACCTTGAGATCTAGTGCTTGGTCACGACCTATGGTCACTTGGGTTGGGGAAACTGCGAGAAAAGGGCTAATGCATGAGTTTCCTACAGAGCCAAGCAAATCTTGGAAAATTCATGAAAACTCAACGTTTCCTAGAATCAAATTTGTTTATGAATGATGTGGGATTTGTTAAGAAATGATGGCCTGGAAAATTTCGGTTCTCTACACATTGTGATGTAGAAGTTCAACAAGTACCAGAATGAAATAGAATTTCCACTGAGTGCAAAATAAATGGAAGGGGCACAAACTGTTTCTAGTTCCGAGGATGAAGAAAAAGGAATGGATGTTCATTTGTGGTGTAGCCCTCCCAACCCGCAGGTCGGAATTCCACGCACATAGGATCTTTCCTCTCGACTGGCCCGAAGAGCTCTCGGCAATTGGCTCTCCTATTTCCCTTTTGGGAAAATCTGCACCCATAACAAAACCTCGTGGAATCTCCCTTTTTGCTTTGGGAGATCAAACTTCACGATTCTGTGAATCCTATGGTCAAGTGTCTTGTTTCTCAGACCCCCGAAACCTGAAGTATTGACACTTGGCCTTTTCTCTCTCTATATCGCCTTTCTCCTTATCGCGATTTTGGGACTTGCGGTGTCGTGCAAATCGTCCCCTCGACCCCCAAAACCTGAATTTATGAAACTCCGATGCCCTAACAAGGTTGACTTTTCAACAACTCTTCATTCCATCGGGATTTCGGAGTTCGCGATTTCATGAATCCTGTTGCAAAGATTTCGGGACTTCAACTCACGAAACCCTGAAATAGAAATCCATGGGTAAATCCAACGGCTCTTGTTGGCTTGAATCTACATCTCTACTTCTCCTGAGCTTGAACTCCTCGAAAACACTCGCCATAACTCCCCTGCTCCTTCGTGAGATCTGACAACTCATGGGACTTCACGAGTTCTCCACAAAGAATTTCAACCGTCTGTCTCTTCCCTTGAGGACTTCTGCAAAATTTTAATGAAATATTTCTCTGTGTGGAACTTGTCCTCCTGTGGCATGACGTCACTATGCCTCCTTCCAATTCTTCAAGGTACTTGGCCTCTCGCCTCCCTTCGACAACTTCGAAGGCTCAAATCCTTCTGATATTTTTCCACGATTTCGAGTCTTTCAGAAAACCCCTGCTTGCACTTCTTGTGGCAGACCTTCAAACACTTTCAAGTGTTGAACTCCCTTCGAATCTATGCACACCTACAACAATAGTCTCTCAACAAGTCATTTAGGTTACAAAACCTAAAACTCTACTCGGCCTGCGCACACCTTGCACGACTTCTGTTCTCAACTTGCACTTTTGAGGAAATGAGAACAAAAGCTATCTTATCTGATCTTTCAGAGACAACCTTCTGAATCCTTTGTCAACGCACTCCTTGTAGACAATTCAACTGCACTCCTTGCAGGAACTCTTGCTCAGATAGAGAAACAATTGAAACTCATTTCTTACTCTTCCTCTCAGATTTCAAACATTCAACAAGAAATCATTCATACATAGCATACAAGCAATTGCATGATAGAAAGAGTAAAACATTTATGAGCATAACATTCAAAAATGCATACACAGAGAATATTTGAACACCATGAGTCTGAATCAAATCCTTTTTGTATTAATCCAGAACTTCTGTACATGGAATTCGTCTACACAATTCTCTGCTTCTTCTCTTCTATGCTCTTGCTCTCAATTGGCATATATCTATCTTACAATACACAATGAGGGTGTCTATATCTCATTTCCCTCTTTCATTCTAAACTGTCTAATCTAGGAATTCAATTCTACCTACCTTCATTAACTACTATAAATGCCTTCTATCTACTATGGACGAGAGAGGATCGCTCAAGGTCCTTTTTACATTATACAAGTGTGCCTCCACTTGATGACTTCATTAATGTTTCAAGACATTTTCAAAATTTGTGCTGGGTGCTTTTCCAGCTGTCTTTTTATCTCCGCGCTGGCTCACTTGAGATGCTCTTGCATCATACTTCCTCACTTGAAAATTTTCATGGCTCCTGTCCATGAGCTCGCGCACGGTCTGTCCATGCCTCTGGATCTATGCTTTGTTCTCCTAGCTAGCATCTTCAACTGGATGGCCCTTCCACTTGACCAAATATTCAAAGTATTTCTTTCACCTGGTCTTCTTGCTAACTCTTTTGTCCAGTATGCACTCCATTTGCGACTTTTTTGCAACTGGCATCTGTTTTCGCCACTGAACCTTTGGTTGTTCATTTCCTGCTTCTGCTTCCTCAACTTTATATGGGTATAAATTTGAGATATTGAATATCGGAGAAATTCCAATCCCATTGGGTAGTTCAATCTCATAAGCATTCGCCCAAAATTTATTTAAGACCTTACATGGTCCGATTTTCTTCATCTTCAGTTTGTTATATGTTCCTCTTGGGAACCTTTCTTTTCTCAAATGTGCGAGGATCAAATCGCCAACTTCAAATTGAAGCTATATTCTATGCTGATTTTCTCTCCTCTTATATTCCTGGCTCGAACTCTGCAATCTTTCCTTTACCTAGCTATGAAGTTCCTTCATTGCCTCTGCGAAATCTTCTGCACTGGCGCTCCTAGTTGCAGTCTGTTCTGAATATATCAACTCATAAATTCCTCTCAGATGCATGCCATAGACAATATGAAATGGACTCTACCCCATGCTTCTATTAACTGAGTCGTTATAAGAAAATTCTACCTGTGGTAATATGTTGTCCCACTGGCTGTGGTGTTCTGTCACCAGGCTCCTCAGCAAGTCTCCCAAACTTCTATTCACCACTTCTGTCTGTCCATCCGTCTGAGGATGATAAGATGAAATAAATGACAAGTTAGTTCCCAGATTCTTCCATAAGGTCCTCCAAAATTTTCCTATGAACTTAGTGTCTCGATCCGAAACTATGCTTCTTGGCAAGCCGTGAAGTCGAATAACTTCTTTGAAAAACAGATTCGCAATGTGAGTTGTGTCACTGGTCTTCTGACATGGAATGAAGTGTTCCATCTTGGAAAATCTATCCACCACCACAAAGATTGAGTTGAACCCTCTTTGTGTTCTTGGTAACCCCAATATGAAGTCCATGCTGACTGCATCCCACGTCCTCTCAGGTATGGGAAATGGTTGATAAAACCCTGCATTATGTCTCTTTCCCTTCGAATGCTGGCAAATCCTGCATCTGTCCATGAATCTCTTGACATTTGCTCGCATTCCTGGCCAAAAATATGACTCATTCAACTTCGCGAACGTTTTGTCATGACCAAAGTGCTTGGCCAATCCTCCACTGTGTTTCTCCTTCAGCAAATTCTCCCTCATGGAGCATTTTGGAATACAAAGTTGATTACCTTTAAACAATAATCCTTCCTGGATCATGTATTCTTCCCATTGGCTTCTATCTCTGAGAATTGGATTCTTAGTTGCTTCATACGCCTCTTTAAAATCTGGGTCATCTCTGTACATGCCTCTGAGATCATCAAAACCCAATGTTTTGACTCTAAACTCCTGCAATAGCAAACACTTCTTGCTCAAAGCATCAACAACTTTATTAGAAGTACCAAAAATATGTTTAATTACAAAAGTGAAGTTCTGTATATATTCAACCCATTTAACATGTCTTTGATTCAACTTCTCCTATTGAGTCACAAATTGCAATGCATGATTGTCACTGTATAAGACAAACTCCTTAGGAATTAAGTAATGTCTCCATTTCTTCAATGCTTGTATAATAGCATAAAACTCCTTATCATAGGTGGAGTATTTCACTTTCACTTCATTCAGCGTCTCGCTGAAGTATGCTATTGGCATGTCTTCTTGACTCAAGACTGCCCCTATTGCAAATCCACTTGCATCGAATTTCACTTGAAATGTATTTTGGAAATCTGGTAACACCAGAATGGGTTGTTTTGTGATCTTCCTTTTTAACAAATTAAAACTCTTCTTGGCTTCTTCTGTCCAGTGAAAAGATTTGTGTCTCTTCCTCACTGTGTCCATCATCGGTGCACTAATTCCACTGAAATTCCTAATGAACTTCCGGTAGAAACTAGCCAATCCATGAAAACTTCTCACCTCAAATATACTCTTCGGTGATGGCCAATTCTTGATCACCTTCACTTTATTTGGATCCATCCTCAACTTATCTGCAGAAATAACGAACCCCAAATAAATGAGCTCTATCTTCATGAATGAGGACTTCTTCATGTTTACCAACAACTTCTCTTGTTGTAACCTTTTCATCACTGTAACCAAATGTTTTAGATGTTCAATTTCTGTTTTGCTGAAAATCAGTATATCATCAAGATATACGATAACAAATTTTCCGATGAAATCCTTCAGGACTTCATTCATCAATCTCATGAAGGTACTCGGTGTGTTTTTTAAACCAAACAACATGACAACCCATTCGTATAACCCTTCATTGGTTTTGAATGCTGTCTTCCATTCGTCACCTTCTCTCATATGAATCTGGTGATATCCACTTTTCAAATCAATCTTCGAGAAAAAAATTTCTCCACTCAAGCAATCCATCAGATCATCCATCCTTGGCAATGGAAATCTGTACCTGATGGCTATTTTGTTGATCGCTCTCAAGTGAGTACACATCCTCCAACCTCTGTCTTTTCTTGGACTGAGTACTGTTGGAACAACACACAGACTCAAGCTTTGTCTGACCAATCCTTTGTCCAACAAATCCTAGACTTGTCTTTTGACCTCTTCATTCTCCTGCGACATCAATCTGTATGCTGCTTTGTTTGGCAAACTAGCTCCAGGTATGAGATCAATGTGATGACTTATACTTTTGACCGGTGGAAACAAACGAGGTAGTTCATCCACTACTATGTCAGCGAACTCTTCCAGCAGTTCCTGAACCTCTTTTGGTAAATCATATACCCTTGTGCTGGTCAAAACAATCTTCGGTTTCCTGACCACAATGAATTGTGATTCCTCCTTCTTCTTAACCTCTGTAAGAAGTTCCTTCCCACTCATGAGAAGTACAATGTTTCTTACTTCAGGTTTCACCTCCTTATCTTTGATTGGAAGCAACATGTGAGTTCTCCCATTCTTCTCTAGGGTGTATGTGTTCATTCTCCCATCATGAATCACATTCTTGTCATATTTCCATGGTCTACCCAAAAATAGATGAAAAACTTCCATAGGAATAACATCAAAAAGTATCTTATCGTTATATCCTCCTATCTTAAATTCAACTAAACAATGTTTAGTGACAGTTACCTGATGTCCTTTTTGTAGCCATGAAACTCTGTATGGGCTTAGATGATCAATCGTCTCTAGCTCCAGCTTTTCTACCATCTCTGTAGAAATGAGATTATCTGTGCTACCACTGTCCACAATGACTTTGCATACCCTGTCCTTGGTCTTGCATGCAGTCCGAAAAAGTATGTTTCTTTGGAATAAACTCTCCACCTCCTTCTCTGGTGTCAAAAGATCTTTTCGCATCATCAACGATCTTCTGCCTTCAGCATCTTCTGCCTCAACATTCTGCCTCTGAGCTTCGGCAATGTGAGCCTCACCTCCTTCCCTCTTTTTGTCTGGACATTCGTAAGACTTGTGTCGAACCTTTCCACATGTGAAGCATGTTATTACTCCACCTCTTCCTCTTCCTCTACCTCTGGTACGAGGAAAAATATTATTATCAGCATAATCTCCTCTCTGTTCAGTATGCTGCCCTCACTGTGAGCTTTCACCTCTCTCAGTTCGAGTCTAAGGTTTCTTCTAGTCCTCCTTGGGTTTCTGATTTTTATCTTGGACAACTAATTTTCCCCTAGCTTGACTTCTACCTCGGCCTCTTTGACCCTGATTTCGGCTCAACTTCTCTTCATCTTTTAGAGCCATATGATAAGCATCTTCCACCGTTCGGATGGTTATCATTCTCATCTCATCTTGAATGTCGTACCTCAGGCCATTCATGTACCTGGAAACTTTTTCATCATCGCTTTCTTGATGACCTGCCCTGATATTCAGCCTGTAGAATTCTTCAGTGTACTCCTTCACTGTCATTAGCCTCTCTCTCAAATTCTACATCCTTCGAAATAGAGTAATTTGATAATCCCTGGGGATGAATTTTGCCTTCATCTTTGTGATCATCCTATCCCAACTCTTGATTTTCTGCTTGCCTTGGTAGTGCCTATCAGCTTGTAGCTCATCCCACCACAATGCTACATGTCCTTTCAATCTCGTGACAACATGTTTGACCTTCTTGTCCTCTTCGACATATTCATAGTCAAAATAAGTGTCTAGAGCTCTAATCCAGTCTAGAAGCTCCTCTACATCCAGATTTCCCTCATAAACTGGAATGTCCATTTTGGCTCTTGTACCCATTCTTGCAACAGCTCTAAGAAAGCGTTCAGTTGCTGCATCTTCTACTGTGACTTCTTCTTCATCATGTATAGATTCATTTTCACTTTCAGAATCACTGAGATCCCCAACACTGGCTGTGCACCTCTGTTCTGTCTCCATGTCTTCAAGTCTGGCGTGTAAGTCGGGCATTTCTCTTTCTATGGTTGGATTAGGCATTTTCCTACCCCTTCTTCTCGGTATTTCCCTCTCCTCTGGTGGATCGGGTGTTTGCCTATCCCTTCTTCTCTGTGGCATGGTGAATCTTCTTTTCCCTGCTACAGAAAGCAAAGAACCTTTCTGGGCTCTAATACCAAACCTGGCATAGCCCTCCCAACCCGCAGGTTGGAAGTCCACGCACACATGATCTTTCCTCTCGATTGGCCTGAAGATCTCTCAACAATTGGCTCTCCTATTTCCCTTTTGGGAAAATCTGCACCCACAGCAAAACCTTGTGGAATCTCCCTTCGTGCTTCAGGAGATCATACTTCACAATTCCATGAATCCTGTGGTCAAGCGTCTTGTTTCTCAGACCCCCAAAACCTGAAGTATTGACACTTGGCCTTTTCTCTCTCTATATCACCTTTCTCCTTATTGCGATTTCGGGACTTGCGGTGTCATGCAACTTTTCCCCTCGACCCCCGAAACCCGAATTTTTGAAACTCTGATGCACTAGCAAGGTTGAATTTTCAACAACTCTTCATTCCATTGGGATTTCAGACTTCGTGATTTCATGAATCCTGTTGCAAATATTTCGGGACTTCAACTCATGAAACCCCGAAATAGAAATCCACGGGTAAATCCAATGGCTCTTGTTGGGTTGAATCTATGACTCTACTTCTCCTGAGCTTGAACTCCTTGAAAACACTCACCGTAACTCCCCTCCTCCTTGATGAGATATGACAGCTCATGGGACTTCGCGAGTTCTCCATAGAGAATTTCTATCGTTCGTCTCTTCCCTTGAGGACTTCTGTGAAATTTTAACGAAATATTTCTCTACATGGAACTTGTCCTCCTGTGGCATGACGTCGCTGTGTCTCCTTCCAATTCTTCAAGGTACTTGGCCTCTCGTCTCCCTTCGACAACTTCAAAGGCTCGAATCCTTCTGATATTTTTCCACGACTTCGAGTCTTTTAGAAAACCCTTGCTCGCACGCCTTGTGGCAGACCTTCAAACAATTTCAAGTGTTGAACTCCCTTCGACTCTGTGCACACCTACAACAACAGTCTCTCAACAAGTCATTCAGGTTACAAAACCTGAAACTATACTCAGCCTGCGCACACCTTGCACAACTCCTGTGCTCAACTTGCACTTTTTAGGAAATGAGAACAAAAGCTATCTTATCTGAGATTTCAGAGACAACCCTCTGAATCCTTTGTCAATGCACTCCTTGCGAATAATTCAACTGCACTCCTTGCAGGAACTCTTGCTCAGATAGAGAAACAATTGAAACTCATTTCTTACTCTTCCTCTCAGATTTCAAACATTCAATAAGAAATCATTCATACATAGCATAAAAGCAATTGCATGACTGAAAGAGTAAAACATTTATGAGCATAACATTCAAAAATGCATACACAGAGAATATTTGAACACCATGAGTCTGAATCAAATCCTTTTTGTATTAATCCAGAACTTCTGTACATGGAATTTGTCTACACATCTCTCTTCTTCTTCTCTTCTATGCTCTTTCTCTCAATTGGCATATCTCTATATTACAATACATAATGAGGGTGTCTATATCCCGTTTCCCTCTTTCATTCTAAACTGTCTAATTTAGGAATTCAATTCTACCTACCTTCATTAACTACTATAAATGCCTTCTATCTACTATGGACGAGAGGGGATCACTCAAGGTCCTTTTTACATTATACAAGTGTGCCTCCACTTGATGACTTCATTAATGTTTCAAGACATTTTCAAAATTTGTGCTGGGTGCTTTTCCAGCTGTCTTTTTATCTCAGCGCTGGCTCGCTTGAGATGCTCCTGCATCAATTTGGGAGTTGAAGGATCGAACTCCAATGGCCATGGAGAATATATATATATATATATATATATATATATATATATATAAGGAAGGAAACATGAGGAGGATCATTGAAGGATTGCAAAAAGATGCCCAAACTCACCGGTTAGATAGAAGAAATCTCAAAAAAGCTCAGGAAAAACAAGGTGAATTGAACGTAAAGTTGTTAAAGAGTTTGGAGAGAATAGAAAAGAGGTTGGATAAGGAGAGTGACTCGATAAGAATAAGGAGTCACTAGACTTCTGAGGGAAGAAGGTCGAGGAAAGTTGGTAGAAACCATCATCACTCCCAAGGTTGCTCCAAGAGAAGGGCACACAGTAGTTCAAGCCCATCTCCTACCAGAAAGCACAGGAGATCTGGGGTGGATGAGTTGAAGGGAGAAATGAACAAGATTAATCCTCCCACATTTGATGGAGATCATAAGAAGGAGGAAGATGCAGAAACATGGTTTCTTGGCATGAGGAAATATTTCCAACTGCAAAACTATTCCTCTCATGCAGAAGGTAGAATTGTGATGTATCAACTGAACGGAAAAGCATCCATCTAGTGGGATCGACTTGTGCAGGTGCAACACATTAGAGAGAAAGATATCACTTGGAAATAATTCAAGAGGTATTTCGAGAAGAAATACTTGACTAAGAGATATTATGATAGAAGGATGGAGTTCTTTGAACTCAAGTTAGGCAACATGACCATTGATGAATACGAACGTAGGTTTTTGGAATTGTTGAAGTATGTTCCATTCATCAAAGAGGAGACTGTCAAGATTCAAAGGTATCTAAGTGGATTTCCACCTTCCATCGGTGAAAATGTCCAGTATGATGACCCTAGGACCATGGAAGAAATGATAAGAAGAGTGAAATTCTTATATGAACAACAAAGAGAAAATCCTACCTTTCGGAAGGCTTGGGACAACCAGATGAAGTTTAAGAAAGAACGAAGGAAGAAGGGAAACAAACCTCCCTTTTTCAAAAAGAGTCCTCAAGGACAACCATTGTTTAGAGAGTAAATAATGGATGACGTAGGGGAACAAAGGCCAAGCCATACGCCCATTCAGTGTTGGGGCTATCAGGGAAACCATAAGTACATAGATTGTCCCCCAAAAAATGGAAAAGTGAGAGTTGTCCATAATGTTCAACAAGATGAAATAGTGGAGGACATGTGCAATAGAATGCCAAGGATCTATGCAGTTCTGGACAATAAGCAAGCTGAATTTCAGCCGCACATGATTGAAGTAGAAGGTATGATCAACAACCATGCCTTTATTATTTTAATTGATTCAGGGGCTAGCCATAGTTATATAGATCCTAGAGTGGTGGAAAGTTTGCATTTTTCAAGAAGAAAACATGAAAAGTCTTGGTTAGTGCAGCTGGCTATAGGAACCAAGAGAAAAGTCACTGAGTTAGTTAAGTCATGAATGGACTGAGGACAAAGGCTGAATTGAATATTCTGCCTTTAGGTTCTTATGACTATCTAATTGGGATGGACTGGTTGGACCAACACCATGCCATCTTGGACTATCGTAATAAGGAATTCACTTGCCTGGATGAGGAAGGAAATCAGAGAACAGTCCAAGGAATTCCTAGAGTTGTTGCTATCAGATAAATCTCTGCAATGCAGCTGAAGAAGTGCTACAAGAAAGGTTGTCAATTATTTGCAGCCCATGTGGAGGAAACACCTAAGGATAAGGTGTCAAATATTGGAGATCATGCGGTACTAAAGGAGTTTGAAGATGTATTCCAGGAGGTACTAGGATTACCTCCGAAAAGAGATATTGACTTCTCTGTAAACTTGATTCCTGGAGCAGCTCCAGTGTCAAAAAATCCTTACAAAATGAGTACACCAAAGCTAAAAGAGTTGTAATTGCATCTTGAAGAGCTTCTAAAGAAGGGGTATATACGCCCAAGTGTGCCATGTTGGGGTGCCCCGGTCCTATTCATGAAGAAGAAGGATGGGACGCTGAGATTGTGTATCGATTTCAGAAAATTTAACAAAGTAATTGTAAAGAACAAATATCCTTTGTCGAGGATTGATGACCTCTTCGATCAGTTGAAGGATGCAAATATATTTTCAAAGATAGACCTCATGTCAGGATATCACCAGGTAAGGATAAAGGATGACTACATCAACAAGACCACCTTCAGAACAAGGTATGTTCATTACGAGTTCACAGTGGTGCCATTTGGCTTGTCAAATGCACCCGTTGTTTTTATGTGCCTGATGAATGGTGTATTCAGGGACTATCTAGACAATTTTGTCATAGTCTTCCTAGATGACATCCTAGTGTATTCCAAGTCAGAGGAAGAACATGAGCAACATCTGAGGATGGTGTTGCATGTGCTAAGAGAGCATCAAATGTATGCGTATTTGAGCAAATGCTCATTTTATCAAAAGCAGATCCATTACCTAGGGAATATTATTTCGAAGGATGGGATAGATGTAGATCCTAAGAATATTGAGGCCATTAGAGAATGGTCAGCTCCAAAGAATGTGACATAAGTTAGATCCTTTATGGGTCTAGTTGGTTATTACAAAATGTTTATCACAAGGTTCTCGAGGATATCTCACCCTATCACTTCCTTGCAAATGAAGGAGAAGTTTCAGTGGACAGATGATTGTGAGAAAAACTTTTAGCGATTGAAGCAACCGTTAACCAGTGCTCCAATACTGAGGATTGCAGATCTGAATGAATACTTGGTGGTGTGAAGAGATGCATGCACAGAAGGACTACAAGGAGTCCTCAATCAGAATGGATTCGTGATTTTTTATGAATCAATAAAGTTGAAAGAGAATGAAAGGAACTATGCCACCCATGATTTGGATTTGGTAGCCATAGTGCACGCTCTAAATAAATGGATAAATTACCTCATGGGAAGGAGGTTTGAACTAAGAATAGACCACAACAGTATGAAGTATGTGTTTGATCAACCAACCTTGAATGCTAGGCAGAGTAGGCGGCTGGAGTTTCTATGTGGGTACGATTTTGATATCAAGCATATCAAAGGGAAGGAGAATAAAGTGGTTGATGCACTCAGTAGAAGAGTACACAAATTACATTCTACATCCATTATCATGTACCAAAGTGATATAAAGGGTAGAATTTTGGAAGCTGCAAATGTAGGTTTGCAGTACATGGAGCTGGTAGCAAAGATACAACAAGGTGAGATGCCATAGAAAGTGGAAAATTATAAATTGGAAACAGATGGAACACTTCTGTACAAGAACATAATTTATATACCTAATGTCCAGGACTTGAAACATATGATTTTTCATGAAATGCATAATGTGACTTATGCAGGGCACCCTGGATATCAGAAAACCATGGCAATAGTCAAAAGCCGTTACTTTTGGCTAGGTATGAAGAAATATATTGTTGAATACATCGCCATATGTATGGAGTGCCATAAGGTTAAATCTGAGCACAAACACCTAGCAGGGTTGATGCAACCTTTACCCATTCCTGAGTGGAAGTGGGAAGTGGTGACAATGGATTTTGCCATAGGATTGCCTAGAACCGGAAAGCAACATGATTCAGTCATGGTGGTGGTGGAAAAGATTACAAAAGATGCCCGTTTCATTCTGTTAAAGACTACTCACAAGGCAACCGATGTTGTCGACATCTTTGTGAAGGAAGTGGCACGATTACATGAAATTCCCAAGACAATTGTGTCTGACAGAGACCCGAAATTTACCTCAAATTTCTAGAAGGGGTTGTTCAAAGGATTCATAACGAATATGAACTTTAGCACATCTTATCATCTTGAGTCTGATGGACAGAGAAAAGAGGGTGAACAGAGTAATACAAGACATGCTATGGAGGTATGTGATGGACAAACCATCGAAATGGGAAGACTACCTGCACTTGGTAGAATTCGCCTACAATAATGGGTATCAAGCATCATTGAAGATGATCCCATTTGAAGCACTTTATGGAAGAAAGTGAAATACTTCAGTAAGATGGGGTAGTCTAGCTGATAAGGTAGTAGTTGGGCTATAATTTCTCAAGGAAATGGAAGAACAAATGCTAAAAATTAAAAAGAATTTGAAAGATGTCCAAGATAGGAAACAAAGTTATGCTAATAAGAACATAATCCACAGGGAATTCAAAGTGGGTGATCATGTTTTTCTGAAAGTAAAAGATAATAGAAGTTTCCTGAAGCTGGGAAACTGCGCCAAGTTGGTAGCCAGATTTTGTGGGCCATTTGAAATCCTAGAAAGGATTGGGCCAGTTGCATATATGCTTGCATTACCTGCATCCATGATTGTACATAATGTGTTTCATGTTTCATGTTTCATTTTAAGAAATATATACCTGATGCTAATCATGTAATTGATTGGAATGTGATTTAGGTGGAGCAAGAAGGTGTCCTGTAAGTGCATCATGTGCACATATTGGACCAGAAAAGAAAACAACTCTGGAATTGAGCCATAGGGCTTGTAAAGGTCCAATGGACCTAGTACGGTCCTGAGGACGCAACATGGGAACATGAGGATGCTATGTGGGAAGAATACCCACATCGTTTTTAGGATTTTGGAAATCTTGTTGATGTTTTGTAAAAGTTGCATTGAGGACAGTGAAAAAATAAGGGGAGGGGATTCTAATATCCCCCGTCAGTGCCCTAGTTATATTATGAATTATAATCACATTTATGAACTGTAATAATGTTTTGTAGGCTGGTGAGATGAGTATTGATAAGTTGGTGGGATTATGTGTTTATTAGGATAGAGAGCCTAAGTGTTAAGGCCAGGAGCATGTTTCTGTATATGTAATTATGCAGAACATTAATAAAGATATAAATATTGTTGCGTGTAGACTGACCACGAAGAAAGAGTGATGGGGGACTAAGATTCCATAGAGTGGGTATGGAAAAGGGGGTTGAAAGGTTGGGAGAGGGGTTAATCTTAGGGGATTAAGTCCTTGGGAATACTAATTTATTATTATTCCAAAAGCTATGTGAACTGTATGTTTTTATCCTAAATTTTTGGAAGGGGGAACGTGTGCAAAAGGGAACGCATGTTGATGGAGCGCATGCATCTTCATGGGAGACATGTGTCGGCCCAGGAACATGCAATTTAACCCAAGAATTGAGCTGTGATGGGGGTTCGTCCACCATTCTACCATGGTTTGTTTGAAACCAGGAATCCTGTATGATCTTTGTATGCCTCATGCAGCTCTGAGACCCAAAGTCGGTGATGTTTTCTTGAGAATCCAATACACCCTCTTTTTGAATTATTGAGTCTGTGTTCGACCTCTGCGTGGATTGCTTGTCATGCGTCCTGAAAACCGGTGTTACCTGAACCGTGTCATGTCTTAGTGGCCTGTTGTCATTTTCTGGACATCCACACCCAATTTTCTTGTTGTTGCGGTCACCCGTGAGTTAACAAAAAGTTGTTGTTGTTGTTGATTCCTAAACTTGCGGGAATTGAGTTGAAAACTGGTTGAAGAACTGGGTTTTTAGGCCCTTGGTAGAAGAGGTGGGTTGTTAGGCCTGTGAGCATCTCTCTCTCCAGGTGAGAGAGTTTGTTTGGAAATGGTTTTCTCCCAGAGAGAGTCCAACACCAGCTACAGAGCTCTGAGAATTCCTGATCTGACCTGTTGCTGAGACCCAGAGATGGAGGTGAAGCACCGATGGACTGTGCTTGTGAAGGTGTATACTCCTAGGTGGAAAAGGCATGTGGGGAATGATATTCCATGAGAAGTGGGCATAAGAAGGCTCCTGGAGAGAATCCTTCTGGTTGCTCTGTGAATTTTTCCTGTAACCTCAACCTAGTCTAGGATTCCCTTGCCTTGGGTGGATCTTGGTCTCAGCTCGGGGGTGATACACTATTGAGCGTGATGAGCAACGTGGTATAAGTCTGGGAGGTTCATGGAAGGTATGCATGTAGTTGGTGGAGTTACTATAGTTTCAAATATAAGTATCATTATGTGTGTAATTTCAATTAAAATGCATGTCTTTGATGCTTGCAATATTATCATGTATTCCATTGCAATCATAAGTTATTGTTAATTCCATTATTTCAGTATGTTAGCAGTAATCCTGTGATCACTATGTATTGTTTAGTTAAATGTGTTAATTTGATTTAATGCTTGTTATATATATAAGTATGAGAATGTTTCCATGTAGTAGCGTTTCCCAACAGTGGGAGTGATGGTCAGGGACGTTACAATTTCATTTCTTTGTCACATAAGGGCTTCCTCGAGGGACATTTTAAAAGGATCTCTTGCTCCATCATCTTTCTTCTCATCCCCCATGGGGTTTTTTGGGCTCAACATGGTTGATATTGCAAAGGCTTGACTGGTTCGAGTCCCAACTTATTGTACCCATATCTTGTTGGGGACATGCACGAAGAAAAATAAATGAAAAGAATATCACTCTCATACCACTGATCTGGATTTATGATCAGAACAAAAGAAATAATATATTGAATACAGTAACACAGAGATAAGGAGAACAATAATAGATATCCAGTGAACAATAACTTCTATTGAATAAATAAAATAGGCTGAAACTGTAAAACTGCAGAACCGAAAACAACTTGCTTGAATGGTGGTAGCTATCTATGAGAAGAGATGTGGCTACTACACACATCCATATGAGAAGAATGATTACAATGTGGCTCCAAAATCCATTTTAACATTACTCATGAATTCCAGTACCATAGAAATCCAAAAACCTAATCATAGGAGACGAAACACCAAAAGTTATATGGGCCCCGATGGGTAAGTTGGTACCTCAAATTCCCGGGGTTGTATGCGTTTTAGGTGCGTGATAGCCCGTTGGAAAGGTATTCTAGAGAACTACACATTATGCCATCAAACTCTAACTCTGTCTACAGTTTGACTGTGGAAAGCCAAAAAAACATTGTTTAGGGCCCCAAAACGACCTTGGAAGTACATACAGATGTGCTTACATGAAAACTTCCAAAATAGGCAAGTTGGATTAGGTGGGTGGCCGCAAGTCTCCACCTTGAAGATGTGTAGGGATTCAAGCAACCCCAGAAGTGTAGAACCCTCAATTACAAATAAGTACAGAAGAACATGTTGAACTAAAAATGATCAAGAGGAGCCAGTTGGAATAGGTGGGTGGCCACCAATATCCACCCGGATCAAATGAACCACATTAAATATAGTGTTCAATGTCTTTTGTGTCATTGTTTATGGAATATATTGGATGCATGTTAGAGTAGATTTATCTTTTGTGTATTTATGGAGCAATAGTATGATTGTTAAAATAATAAGTTTATGCAATAATCTAAAATATAATGGTAATATGAACCTCAGATAGACTAAGTAATAGAATAAGAGAAACTACAGAATAACATGCACACAAAATATAATTAAGAATGGACAAAATAATCGCCTCTCATTCCCTCGCTACTATAGAAACCTAGTTCTTGTAGTCCCAATAGATGCTTCGGTAAGACTTAATATACATAAGCAAGTGTTTTCGAAAGGGCTGGTGTCTGATGGGTTTTGTTGGTCAAAGATAACATGAACCTAGGGTCTTACAAACCATGTGCAGTGCCAACAAATGGTTCCATTGGCAAGTTTAGATGTAGTTAGCTGCACCTAAATATCAACTGAGAGAAATTACAAAGGGAAAGGAGAAACAATATCAAGTTTGGTGTACCAAGTGTAGGCCAGAAGGCCATCACAAAGACGAATGCCCAAAATTTGCGTAGTAATTGGAAAATGGAGTGTCGAATCCATTACTAGGAGGAGTTTATTGCGAGATATGTAAGAAATGGGGCCATCATCCAACTGAGTTTCCATTACTGCAGAAGTATCAGAGTACACCAAGGATCTTGTTTTGCAACTTCTGCAAGTTTGTGGGACATGAAGAGAAGGATTGTCACGAATTCGACTTGATGAGGGAACGCACATCAGATATAGAAAAGATTCAAGAGGATAATGTTGCAACATAAGGGGGTGTTACGTAATATAATAACCAAAGATACTTCCATATGGGGAACATAGGAAATTTTGGTAGAGGTTGAGGCAGAGGAAATTTTGGTAGAGGAGGAAAAGGATCGATAATATGTTATAACTGTAATAAACTAGGACACTTAGCCCATGACTACCCGAATCCATTTACAATGTGCACATACTTCAGATAACTATATCATGTGACGAAAGATTGTCCTCAACTAGTTGAAAAATTCCATGCCAGAGGAAACTAGAAACATAATCCAAATCAGAATGTGCAGAAAATATCAGCCGGAAAACATAATGAAGGAACAAGCATAGCAGTTGTTATGCCCGGTGGAGCTAGAACAAGAGTTGATATGATGAATGGGGGAAGCAGACAAAGAAATGGGTAAGAAGTTCAGCTGGGCCTATGCCAACCTTTGATCCTCAATAAGAAAATGATACATATCAAAGGGAAAGAAAAGAGGTACTTAGACAGGATTGGGGAGCCTCAACATCATATGCACCTCATGTAGGAAATCATGTTATGCCAGAGAAACCAACTAGAAAGGTAAGAACACTAAAACAATTATTGAGAAGTTGTGTAGAGCTAATGAAATATGAAATTGTGTTGAGTACACTATATGACATGATTTATCACTGTACATTAGGAAGGGATACTCTGATCACACAGAGAGTGGTGAATCAGGCATTGCGAGGGACAAGAACCAATGGAGAATTCAGATTTAGTTCACAAATTTTGGTATTATGATGTGGATAATGTAATATTAGACTTGGGATATGATATGAATGTTTTACCTAAGTAGACATGGGAGATGATGGGAAAATACAAACTAGTATGGTATCTTGTTAAGCTAAGGCTCGTGAATCAACACAAAATAGTACCGATTGGTCATTTTACATGAGTACCTATGAACATAGATGGGGTACACAGTGTGGAAGACTTTGAGTTTATTAATATATTGGATGACAGTCAACCATATCCAACACTAATGGGAATGGAAATTGAAGAGGAGGGAGATGATATTTGAGGTTGGAGAATTGAAAGTTATTGTACCCTTGGACCCATCAGAAGGAAAGATATACATAGATAAAGCCAGTGGAAATGACATTAACAAATTATATAACATGACTGCATGGATGGATTACTATGTCAACCCTACTGTATATAGTTTTCTAAGTTGAAGAAGTATTAGTCCATGTGAATCAGACTCAGAGGAAGGTCTAGAGCATTGGAAACAGGGGATGCATGAAATGTCAACTAGATGATGTGAACGCATAACCCAATCCTTGTGTTGGATTCTAAAAGAGCTACATGATCCACCCAAGTATGATGGATTAACTGATATTAGTTTGTTTGTAAATTCATTTGAGTTGCAGGTACCCAAACAAAAAAGGTTATTGGCACTAGTCATTTTCCTAAAAGTGACTCCATCCAAGTGGTGGGATGCACACAGAGAGGGGATGAAAGACTGGTCACAGTGCATAAAACTAATCCAAGTATGGTTTGGTAGTGAGGTAGAAAACATTGTGCAAATGTATATAGGAGAGACTGATCTAGCAGATCATGTTGAATATTGTAGGGATTTATGGATTTTAGTACTGAAAATAGAATAGACGAACTAATTTATACACACACTGGACACAATTTCAAAGAATTGGTATTTGGAATTGGAAATGAACAGAGAGACATCAAGATGGGATGAAATTGTTCAGAGGTTTGAAGTCACATTTAGATTTGAACATGAATCCCTAACAATAGATGCAACACTACATGATATTTGAACTAAGATCTTCTTAGAAGAAGGGCCGATGGAGGTGGTAGCATTATGAAGTGTGCACAAACCCAATATAATTGTCCAGAAGTTATTGGAGTGAAACAATGTGACTAAGGAAGAACATGATGAAGAATATCCCAACAATGTGTCAGTACCTGAAACAGAAGGAGAACGAGAAATAGAAGAACCTGAATTTGATTTGACTCCTTAAACACAACCCATAATAATGTAAACATTGGGACGACAAAGAATTTGAAGTTTTCACAGATAGGAGACTATTGGAGTGATGATACATTAGTGAAGATTGCAGAATTCATGCGAGAATATCAAGACCTATTCCCAACTATATTCTCAAAGATGAAGGGGATAGAAGGAGACTTAGGTGAGATGGATATTCCACAGAAACCAAGTACTAAGCCATTGTGATATAGTACTTATAGGTTAAATCCAAAGTACAAAGAGAAGGTTAAATCCAAAATAGACAAGATGTTGGACGTAGGAATCATTGAACCAGTATAATAATATGAATGGATAATCCCAATGGTAGTGTAAGACAAAACGATTGGAGGAATCAATATCTGTGTGGATCTAATAAATTTGACTGATGTGTTTTTACATGACCCTTTTACAACACCATTCATAGATGAGGTACTAGATAACGTAGGTGGATTAGAAACTTACTCTTTTACATATGGATTCTCAGGGTATTATCAGATAAAAAGTTGCGTAGGAAGACCGACACAATACTATGTTTCCAACAGAATGGGGGAGTTATCAATATACATTAATGCCCTTTGGACTGAAGAATGCTCTTGCAATGTTTTCCAAATTTGTGGTTGCAAAGTTCAAGGAATTTCTTCATAAATTCCTAGAAGTATAAATAGATGATTGGATTGTATTCATTCTACTAAAGGATCACTTAGAAGTACTCATGATGGTGTTGGATGGGTTTCGATAGTGTCATATTCTCTGAACCTGAAGAAGTGTATTTTTTTCACACCATTTGGAATTTTTTTAGGATGTGTAGTCTACAAGCAAGGATTACTAGTAGATCCAACCAAGATTGTAGTGATTCTAGATTTAGAACCACCAACATCAGTCAAACAACTCAAGGAAACTCTAGGTCACACAAGATATTACAAAAAAATTATTAAGGGATATCGTAGATCACAACACTAATAGAAAAGTTGTTGAAGAAGGAAGAAAAGTTTCAATGAAATGATGATTATCATAAGGGGTTGGACACCTTAAATAAAATTCTAGTGACCACACTAATTTTGAAATTTCTAGATTGGAACAAAGAGTTCCATGTACATGTAGATGCATCATCCATAACATTGGTCGTGGTACTATCTCAACCAGGGGAGGGAGACATAGATCACCTAATTACTTTTGCAGGTAGGAAGTTGTCCATAACAAAGAATAATTATAATACCACATAACAAGAAGGATTGGCAATGGTATATGTGCTATAGAAGTTTAGACATTATTTATTGGGGTCTCATTTTAAGATGTATACAAAGCATTATGCATTAAAATACCTAGTGAACAAACCAGTGTTGGGGAGAGAATATGAAGATGGCTACTATTGTTCCAGGAATATTATTTTGAGATTGTAGTAAAACGGGGGAATTTGAATAAAAGACCATATCATCTATCACGCACACTATCAGGAGAATATGCAGGAAATTTAGATGACAACTTACCATATGCATATCTATTTGTAGTAAAAATTGTGTATGACTACTTCTCGGACATCATAGAATTTATAGGTACAAACATGGCTCCTTCAGAGATGACAGTGGCACAAAAGAAAAAACTGGTAGTGAAAGAAACAAATTATTAGTTGATTGTAGTGAATTTATACAAGTTGGGTGCATATGGAATATTGATACGATGTGTGTTAGAGAACGAAATAATGATGATACTCGAAGAAGCACATGATGGTATTACAGGAGGACATTATGCAGGGAGATCAACTGCAAAAAATATTTTGTGCATAGGGCTCTGGTGGCCTACACTTCACAAATATGGTAAGGAAAAATTTAGTCATGTGATGTATGCCATAGAGTAGGAAATCCATCTAGGATGGATGAAATGTCTTTAAATCCACAAGCTACGTTGCAATAATTTGATAAATGGGTCATAGAATTTGTAGGGATAATCAATCCACAAGAAAGAAGATCAGGGGTAAGGTACATCATCACTACGATGGAGTATTTGACAAGATGGGAATAAGCATCCCCAGTTATTAATTGCATCACGGAGATTGTTGTGGGGTTTTAGTTTGAAAATGTAGTCACAGGGTTTGGATGTCCACACATATTACTTAGTGATCAAGGAACCCACTTTATGAATAAGACAATTGTTGCAATGACTTAGGAGTTTCAAATTTATCAACATAAGAGTAATCCATATCATCCTCAGGCCAATGGAAAAGTGGAAGATTTCAATAAAATCTTAGAGAATGCCTTGACAAAGATTTGCAATGTAGGGAGAGATAATTGGGATCTAAGAGTTCCTGCAGTTTTATGGACTTAGAGGACTACAAGTAAAAAGTTGACAGGTCAGACACCTTTCAGGTTGGTCTATGGGAAATAAGAAGTGATGCCAATGGATTTTATTCTACCTATCCTACACATTGAAGCAATCACTAATCTATCAAAGTGTGGTGCAATAGAATATAGATTGGCACATTTAGTACAACTTGAGGAAGATCATTTTTTCATAGTTTTACATCAGGAAGTTCATAAGGAAAGAGAGAAGTCTTAGAAAGATTGACACATCAAAAAAAAAAAGTTTCAAGTAGGATATTTTGTATTACTCTATGATAGAAAGTTTATGCAACACCTAGGAAAGTTTAGAATTCCCTGGTTAGGATCCTATGTGATTCAACATGTAACAGAGACATGTGTTGTGTAGTTGGAAACCCTAAATGGAGATGTCCTTGGAGGAATTGTGAATAGAATTTAGCTACAAATCTATAGATACGACCAATAGTCTGCACAGTAATATGGATTGCGCCTAAACACATGTATCATAGTATTTGTACTATAGTAGGAAGGAAAAACACATAAAAACCAAATAAAAATTATAAAAAGGAAGAAAAAAAAAGTAGTTATAGATTTTTTTTTTTTTTTATAGAGTACAAGGCATAGGAGATTGCGTAGAAGGAATGGTTATCACACATCAGTATAGACCTACACCGATTCAGAAAATAATGCATAGACAAAAAATATTGTGAAGCAAATAGATGCAAAAGAAAGAAAAATTGTGTAGTTTTGCAATGAAACAACTGTTGGAAGCATTAAATCACAAACAAGACGACTATGAAGTGGAAATAAAAGGTCATAAAGACACCCTATAATCTGAAACGGAAAAATCCACCGAAAATCATGACAAATTGATAGTACGAGGGACAAATCACATGATGGATTTGGTAATAAAGCTGCATTTATCAACCCCATTGGCATATTGGAAAAGTTAGTTAAGGTGGGATGAGACATGCACAATTGAAAAGGAGGCATAAAATAGTGGAGGGTCGCTACACATAAACAATTTTTCCATGCAAGAGTGAGTGAACCAAAGAAAACCAGAGCAGATCTGAGTGCATCAAAGATAAGCTACAACTACCAGAGAATAGACACAGATCTAGTTAAGGAACCATACACATAATATAGATGGCCCCACCAAAGGTTGGAACACCCTCAACAATAGCGTGAAAAAAATCAAAACAACCAGTAGATACACCAGAGGTTGAGGAAGTACCTGGAGCTTGGGCTTCGGCTTCACAAGCCAACTTCCGAAAAAATTACATCCTACCTAGGATGGAAAATGTGCCACCAATCAACATACCAACAAATGGGAAACACCTGTTTGTAACATCACTGGTTCTACCTGGTGTAAGATTTTAAGGAGATATGCTCGGCAAGGTTGCTAGCCTTAATTTTGTGGATCATGACATCACTAATGAGTGAAAATTCCCAAATTTGGCCAGGTAAAAATTATTTTGTGCCAAGAGCGTGTTGAGAACATCAACGATAGTGCTGGAAAATATGTGTGGGAAATAGGGTTGGAGAAGGAGGGAATATTGAACCTGTTGGAGATCCCAAACTTTAGACACAATCTGGAAATTAATGCATGTGTAAAGCTATTGCTCAACTTGACACTAGGGATTGACCCCCCAGTGTCAATTGATACTGCGTTGATTGTGTGAATTACAGGGATCCAAACATTCAGTGAGGATCTGACCATTTTGTTCAATAAGGAAGGAGAGAGATCCCTCTCAGAATCAATGAAGGAAATGTTCCATACTTTTAGGGGAAAAAGGGGACCGGATGTTAAAAACATCAGTAACACCAATGTTTGGTTTGCAACAAAGGTACTAGCCTACAGGTTGTTGTGAAAATGTGGGAAGGATGAAGTACCCAATGGAGTAATTGCATCTACAAAAAAATGTGTCAAAGGGGTCCAAATGAACTGGGCCACCTTCTTGGTGAACCAGTTTCTACAAGAATGTATTGAGGCCCAGAAAAAGGGCACAAAATTTCACTATGCATGGCTACTAATTTTGATTGCGTTGGTTGGATGGAAGGAACACTATCAATGGATGGGAACATCTGGAAGAGGTAATATGGCAAGGAGATATGCCAACTTATGGCATAAAACAATTAAGAGAAGGCAACAAGACACTAATGCCACATTGTTTGTATACTTGGAAAATATCACGTATCTAGTTTCACACACATTGCGCATATCAATAGAGACAGTGGAAACGTAATAGGATATCACACATTTCAAAGAAGGAATGCACCACATATATGTGTAGGAAAATAAGGACCCAACGTGCCAATGGTTTTCAACGAACTATAGGTTGACACCAAAATACATCTTCCTAATTGTGAATGACTGGGAAGAGGAGTGGAAAATCCTAGTAGATAAAATGGGGCACCCAGAAGAGGAATAAGAGAAGGATAAGAGTGATGAGGAACTATATGACCATCAAGGGAATGAGAAGAATAATGGTGCAGGAGATATGTCTGTACCATCCACAACAGAAGAGCAACAAACATTTCCAATAATAGGTTCAAAAAGGAAGGATAAGGAGAAAGAACTGGTAGGGGGGTGCGCAACAAGACTAAATCACATAGAGAAACCCCAGTATACACTTTGACTAATGATGATATGGACTGCATAGGCTACCAAGTACAATATGTCGCAAAAAAAATAATGGAGGAAGCAACTAGGAAGCAATAAGAGTAGAAACAAAGAGTGCAGGATCGATTGACAACACTCCAACAACTACAAAACCAAGGGAGGACCATCCACAATCTTGGGAAATGAAGTAGAGAGTGCACATATAGTCTTAATCTAGTTATCAATCGAGCATTGAACACTCTATATTGATATGGAGGCACTATAATTCCCAATGTCTGAATTAAAATAACAGGTGAATGTGCTAGGACTCCTAAACATAGTGGTATCGAGGATGTCGATACAATAGTATGATGTTGTTCTACAAAAGAAGAAGGAAGTTGAAGGATAAGTGGAGGAGGTAATGAAGGACAAAATCAAGGTTGAGGAAAGGGTGAATAAATCCCTCAAGGAAAAGGATGAAGCTGAAAGTATAGCTCAGAAAATCAAAGTTGTCTAGAAACTATACAAGGACATTCTAGAAATCCCCATAGTAGTAGAAGTTACCATGGAAGAAGAAGTGTTGAAGATTGGTGAAATCGTCAAGGGATTCATATCATGTATATAATATATACAATTGCATAGTGCGCCAGGAACACCACTGAATTTCAAAGAAGTAAGAGAGAGAATCATGATCACAACAATCACTAACATTAAGAATATAGAATAAGAGTGTGCCAAAATTTGTGAGGAGAGCCTGCAGATTTGGACCGACTTAGTGGAGGATCCAGAGATGAAGGTTGTAGAGGCCAAGTTAAGAGAAACACAATAAAATTCACAAAAATCCTAAGAGAGTACCACTACACTTCCACCAGCGGAATGTATGACAACAATTTTGGAATAGAGGCAGTCATACTTTGAAGTGGAGAAGATGAGGGATAGGCAGAAGGTTCTTCAAGAGATCCTTAAACCAATGCAGGAAAAAGCAGCGAGGGTAATAGGAGAACTGGCCACCGCACAGGGAAGGGTAATGCAAGCAACATATGAATTCAAGGAGAAGCTTACAACCATGAATATGTAGGGGGATGAAGAGATCGTAGAAACATGGGAAACAATCCTGAAGGAAGTGGAGGTAGCAAAGGAAGCCTCCCAAAATTTCATTGAGGCATGGAAGAGTATGAAACAGGATTGGTTGGCTCGAGACGATCCTTGTGAGTGTTGGGGGCCTATTGGACATGAAATTTTGGGATACAATTTTGGTAAAAAACCTAAGTATAGAACAAATGAAAAATAGAGGTGCGCAGAGGAAGAAGGAAGGATAGGGAGTGCACAACAGGGGCGCATCCAGGAGGACAGTGAGAAAAATAGGTTCATCCATAAGTATAGCATACAGAGAGAAGAATAAAGAAGAGAAGAAAGTAGGAGAAGAAAGCGGAAAAAAAGGAAGGATGAAATCCTGACATGGTAAATATGGAAGGATTCACAAAAGAAGGAAGAATAGGAGAAAAGTAGAATGTAGAAGGAATTTCAGTAAAAGCCATTGAACAACCTGTTAACTGGAATAATCATGGATTGTAATAGGTTTTTGGTAGGAGCCAAGTAGGGTTTTAATCCCTATATTGTATGTATAAATATGTAATGAGTTGGAAGAATAAGGGTTCCTCCTTGGTTGTTCCCGAGGGTTGAGTTCTCTGTTGAGTATTGTATGGTTTTGTTATGTTCCAATGAATATAGGAATTGATTTATTAATGAAAGAGGTGATCTAGAGAGAGAGAGGCTTGCATTGCAAAATGACTAGGTTAGGAGAAGAGAAAGATAACCATGCCATATATTTGTAAGCGCAGTGTGGAAGCCTACGGAAATTACCAAATGAATAATAAAGAAGTTAGTCATTGTGGACATAGCCCAGAGTTGGGTGAACCACGTTAAATATTGTGTTCACTATCTTTTGTGTGATTGTTTATGGAATCTATTGGATGCATGTTAGAGTAGATTTATCTTCTATGTATTCATGGAACAATAGTATGACTATTACAGTAATAATTTTATGCAGTAATCGAGAATATAATGTTAATATGAAATTGAGATCCACTAAGTAATAGAATAAGAGAAATTACAAAATAACGCACACAAAAAATATAATTAATTATGGGCAGAATAATCGCCTCTCATTCCCTCATTGCTACAGAAACTTGATTCCTATAGACCCAGTAGATACCTCGGGTGAGACATCATTTGTGAAATCAGGTGATGTCAAAAGGGCCAGTGTCTGGTGGGTTTTATTGGTCAAATATAACTCGAATCTAGGGTCTCACAAACTGCACGCAACGCCAACAAATGGTTATGTTGTCGGGACCCAAATTATGTGATCAAGGGAATGTTTTGGAGGCTGACTAAGAAAGAGATCTCAGAATGGTTGTAAAGGAAGGAATGTGAGTTTTCTCGATTAGAGAGCATAAAAAATCAGATGAGTGACAAGAAATGGATGCAAAGGTATGTGTATACATAACTGCATGAAATTTTCTTTGGCAAATTTCCAATTATTCTGGCCAAGTGGCTAGAGCGATTAGTGGAGAATACTTGAAGGTAAAGAAATGCAACATCGAGGAATTTAACTCCTGATTTTGTAAGAAATTTTAATTCCATAAGTAAGCAAACTACTTGTGAAGTTTATTTCTGGTTGGAAAACATATTATGAGGATATATTACGAAATTTGTCATAGATTGTACTCAATCATATAGTGTTGCATAAAGGGACTTTTTCAAAGGTTCACACAGAAGGTTCATGAAATTATTAAGTACATGGATAAAGATGTTGGTGTGTGACAAGTGTGCAATGATGATGAAACATGACTACTAAGAGGGTTCACGCACATAGGGGAACTGGGGGATGAAAAGAGTATAGTCCGAGGATGAGATAGGAAGCAATGAAGAAATACGGGAGGGACCAAGTATGAAAAGAGACAAATAAGGTGTACCATAGGAAGAAGAATATTTGAGGAAGGAGGTACAAGAGGTGAAAGACTATGGCTGGGAAAGGAGAGTTGAGCAGTGAGACAGAAGGGAGAGGACCTTGCACAATAATCCAAATTGTTGAGATACCACACATAAGAGGAGAGGAAGAGGAGTTCCAGTCCAATCCAATAATAGAATAACCGTTAAGTCCTACTCAAATTGAATCCTGTGTTAAATCCACAGCCCCATGTGCATCACCACAATCAAATATAATAGTTGAAGACTTATCAAATGCACTTATAGTTAGCAAGCGAGGACATATTAGTAGTAATCAGAGTAGTGGAAACAATGTACAAAATTAGAGTCAACCAACATCACCAAGAGGAGGGACTACAAAAAACAACATGGTAGGGGTAGATAATACCCTTAGACTACCCGAGTTCGACGGAGTTGGGTCAGAGGGCCTAGAACAACATATGTTTGTCCGCAAAACAATTTGGGCTGCTAAGAACATCTAGGATGAGGTTGTGAAGATTGCGCAATTAGCAACAAAATTTAAAGGACATGCGCTAGTATATTACATGAAGCTGCAGAGTACCACACCTACATGAAAATCCATGATATTGTCAAAGATAAGACAAGCATTGGTGAAAGAGTTTAAGGAGACAAAGTATGAGTCTCAGTACATTACAGAAATGAAGGAGATTAAATAGGTACAAATAGAGTTAGTATGGGACTTCGATCAAAGGTTCAAGGACCTAATAAGAAGGATGAATTTCCAGATCCTGGATCAACAACATCAGGAATGGTTTCTGGCAGGATGTATACCACACATTCATAGGCCATTGATTCAACAAAAGGTTATGTCGCAACCCAAAGCGCTAGAAATTGGAATCATCCCCTGTAGAAGATAGTGGAGGGATGTCACAAGTTCAGACACATTTGGCTACACTAACGATTCAACTAGAACAACTTACAAAGGGAAAGGAGAAATGAGAGAAAGTCTGGTGTACCAAGTGTAGGATGGAAGGCCATCAAAAAGAAGAATACACAAAATTCACGTAGTATTTGGAAACTACCAGGAGAAGGGTATTGTGAGATATGTAAGAAATGGGGCCATAATCCAATTGGGTTTCCATTACTGCAGAGGTATCAGAGTACATCAAGGAACTTGATTTGCAACTTTTTCAAGTTTATGGGACATGAAGAGAAGGATTGTCAAGTGTTCGAATCGATTATGGTGTGCACATCCAATATGTACAGGATTCAAGAGGAGAATGTTGCAGCAGAAGGGGGTGGCTCACAATATAATAAACAAAGAGGCTTCAATCCAGGGAACAAAGAAAATTTTGGTAGAGGTCGAGGCAGAGGAAATTTTGGTAGAGGAGGAAGAGGACCGATAATATGTTATAAATGTAATCAACCTAGATACTTAGCCCGCGATTGACCAAATCCATGTACAATGTGCACATACTATAGAGAATTGGATCATGTGAAATAATATTTTCCTCAACTAGTTGCAAAATGGCATGCTAGAGGAAACTAGAACCAAAATCCAAATCATAGTGTGAAAAAAATATCAGCCAAAAACCACAATGAAGGACCAAGAATAGTAGTTGTTACATGTGATGGAGCTAGAACATGAGTTGATATGATGAATGGGGGGAAGCAGACAGAGAAATGGGTAAGGAAGAAATCAGGGCCTATGGGAACCATTGTCCCTCAACAAGAAAATGAGACATATAAGAGGGAAATAAAAGAGGTACTTGGACAGGATTGGGGAGAATCAACATCATTTGCACCTCATGTAGGAAATCACGTTGTTCCATAGAAACCAACTACAAAGGTAATCACACTAACATAATTCCTGAGAGTTTGTGTAGAGATAATGAAATATGAAATTGTGTTGAGTACACTATATGACATGATTGATCATTGTGCACGGGGAAGGGAGACTCCAATCGTATAGAGAGTGGTGAATTGGGTACTGTGCAGGAAGAGAACCAATCGAGAATTCATATTTAGTGCACAAATTGGGGAGCATGATGTGGATAATGTCATCTTGGACTTGGGATCTGATGTGAATGATTTACCTAAGAAAACATGGGATATGATTGGAAAACCCAAACTAGTATGGTCTCATATTCATCTAAGGTTGGTGAATCATCAAAAATTAGTAATGATTGGTTGTTTGACAGGACTACCTCTTAACATAGATGGGTTGCACAGTGTGGCAGACTTTAAGGTTATTGATATCGTGGATGAAAATAAACCATATCTAACACTGATGGGACTGGAATGGGATTTTGATAACCAAGTGATCATTAACTTGAAGAGAAGGGAGATGATATTTGAGGTTGGAGAATTGAAATTTACTGCACCCTTGGACCCATCAGAAGGAAAGAGATACATAGATCCAACCAGAGGAAATGACATTGATAACTTATATAACATGGCTGCACAGATGGATGATTATGTCAAACCTACTGCAGATGGTGTGTTAGGTTGGAGAAGTATCATTTCGTGTGCATCAGACTTAGATGAAGGTCTAGAGAATCGGAAACAAAGGATGCATGAAGTGTCAACTAGACGATGTGCATGCACAACCTGATCCTTGCACTGGATTGGAACAGAGCTATGTGATCCATCCATGCATGATGGATTAATTGATATAAGTTTGTTTGTAAAGGTATTTAAGTTGTAGGTACCCGAAGAGAGAATGTTGTTGGCACTAGATGCTATCCTAAAAGTGACTCCATCTAGGTGGTGGGATGCACAGAGAGAGGGGATGAAAGAGGGGGCATAGTGGAGAAAACTTATGGAAGTAAGGTTTGGTAGTGAGGTAGAAAACATTGTGTAGAAGTATACATGATAGAGTGATCCAATAGATCATGTTGAGAAGTGCAGGGCTTTATGGAGTTTAGTATAGGAAATAAAATGGACGCACAAATTTATATACACACTAGACACAATTGAAAAGAAATGGTATTTGTAATTGAAAATGAACAGAGAGACAACAAGATGGGACGAGATGGTTCAAAGGTTTGAAGTCACATTTACATTTGAACATGAATCCTCAACAATAACCACAACACTATATTCTATTCAAACTAATATATTCTCAGAAGAAGGGCCGACAGAGGTGAAAGAGAAGGTGAAAGTTGAAAAAGATAGGATGCCAAACTCTTGAATCATTGAACTGGTAGAATAATCTGATTGGATCATTCCAATGGTAGTGAAAGACAAAAATATAGGAGGAATCAATATCTACGTGGATCTCAGGAATATGAATGACGCGTTTTTACATGACCCATTTCCAACACCATTCACAGATGAGGTACTAGAGAACGTAGGTGGACAGGAAACTTACTCTTTTACAGATGGATTCTTGGGGTACCATCAAATAAAAATTTCACAAGAATACCGAAACAAGACTATGTTCACAATAGAGTGGGGGATTTATCAGTATAGAGTAATTCCCTTTGGACCGAAGAATGCTCCTGCAGTGTTTTCCAGATTTGTTGTTGCAACATTCAATGAATTTATTCATAAATTCCTAGAGTTATACTTAGATGATTGGACTATGTTCAGTCTATTGAAGGATCACATAGAAGTACTCAGGATGATGTTGGATAGGTGTAGATAGTGTCATATTTCGTTGAAACTAATAAGTGTATTTTTTGTGCATCGTTTGAAATTTTGTTAGGACATGTAGTCTGCAAGAGGGGATTGCTAGTAGATCCAACCAAGATTGTAGTGATTCGTGAGTTAGAACCATAGACATCATCCATACAATTGAGGGAAACTCTGGGTCACACAACATATTTCAGAAAATTTATTAAGGGATACACGCAGATCACAACACCAATGAAAAAGTTGTCGAAGAAGGAAGCAAAGTTTCAATGGAAAGAGGACTGTCTGAAGGGGTTGGACACCTTAAAGAAAAAACTAGTGACCTCACTGATTTTGATCTTCCCAGATTGGAAAAAAGAGTTCCATGTGCATGTATATGCATTTTCCATAGCGTTGGGCACAATACTATATCAACCAGGGGAGGGAGACATAGATCACCCAATTGATTTTGCAGGTAGGAAGTTGTCCATAGCAGAGAAGAATTATACTACCACAAAACGAGAAGGATTTGAAATGGTCTATGTGCTACAGAAGTTTAGACATTATTTATTGGGGTTTCACTTTAAGATGTTTACAGACAATTTTGCATTAAAATATCTAGTCAACAAACCAGTGTTGGGGGTGAGAATATGAATATGGATACTATTGTTCCAGGAATATGATTTTGAGGTTGTAGTAAAATCCGAGAAGTTGAATGTAGGAACATATCATCTATCGTGGATAGTATTAGGAGAATGTAATATGCCTAGGCTAAACCCAATTGTAAATATGAATACAAATGTGTGTAAGATGGTGAGTTGTTTGATATAATTTTGTACGCAAATTTCATGGCATAGTGTGCGCATGTATTGCGCAGTAAAATGAGGAAGCGTGCACATTCCCAGATACCGCATGCAACATATTAAGTGCATGCGATGTTGAGGCCAAGGAGCCTTTGTGTATATGACATGTTTTATAGGCTAGTGAGCAAGTTATTATAAGCTAGGATGCTTATGTTTTGATTAGGCCGAAGAGCCTAGATGTTAAAGGCCAGTGCACCTATTTTTGTATATGTCTCATGATTAATATAAAATACATCGTTGCGCGTGGACTGACAATGATAAAAGAGATGGGGGACTAAACTCCACTAGTTAGGGAAAGAGAGGACCAAAAGTTAAGGAAAAGGGCTAAGCTAGGGAGCTTAAGCCAAAAAGAAATATTATATTAATATTTCTTAAATCATAAAGTATGGATAATCATTTTATCCTAAGTTCTAAAGTTGGGGACAAGTGTGCCAAAGTAGATCCCAACATGACAAGTGTCAAGTTGGGGACATGCATACATATTATGGGAACTTAATTCATTTTCCCATCTTTTCCATCATTTCTTCCATCATTCATACATCCAGTCAATCATCCATGAGCATGCACACAACCATTGAGTTATCCTTCATATCGTCATGACTGTATCTGAAACTGTATCCATAGCCATTCTTTGTTGGTGTATCTGGTTATCTTGGGAGTGGGACTGAAGAAGCAGGTTTTCAGGCCTGTGGGATATTGAAGAGGCGAGTTGTCAAGCCCGTGAGCAATTCTCTAGGTGAGAGAATTGTTGGGAATTGATTTCTTGAAGGTGTTGAAATGCAGTTACAGTGCTCTGAGACTTCCTGTCCAGCCTGTTGCTGAAGCCTGGAAAGGAAGCGGGGCAGCTGAAGGACTGTTGAACAGATAAGGTGTACACTTCCTGGGGTGGGACAGGCATGTGGGGAATGAGGGACTGTAGGTTGTTAGTTTGAGTTGGCACTTGAGACATAGTCTTTCCTATTGTCTATGAGCCTTTGGCTTGGTTAGAAATCCCTCTGGGTGGAGTTTAGTCCCAGCTCGGGGGTGACTCACTGTTGAGAGTGATGAACAGTGTGGTCTAAGGCTGGGAGGTTTGTGGAAGGTCTACATGCAGTTGGTGAAATTATTACAAAGATAAGTTCCAATTGTGTGATAAATTTACATGCTGCATTGTTATTTACATGCTTATTTTTATGGATTATTATATGTGCGGTTATAACTGTGTTTATGTTTATGGGTATTTGTTTTATATGTTGCATGTATATGATTATGGTTATTTCAGTGTGAATCCATGTATTTACATATGTATTTGACTGTTACATTATATATATATATATATATATATATATATATATATATATATATATATATATATATATATGATTCCGCAAGAGTTCTGTGTGTATATATTTTAATTGCATGTAGTTAAAAAAAAACATTTATGTGGCATAGCTCAACTATCGTGGATAGTATTAGGAGAATGTAATATGCCTAGGCTAAACCCAATTGTAAATATAAATACAAATGTGTGTAAGATGGTGAGTTGTTTGGTATAATTTTGTATGCAAATTTCATGGCATAGTGCGCGCATGTACTGCGCAGTAAAATGAGGAAGTGTGCACATTCCAGGATACCGCATGCAACATATTAAGTGCACGCGATGTTGAGGCCAGGGAGCCTTTGTGTATATGACATGTTTTATAGGCTAGTGAGCAAGTTATTATAAGATAGGATGCTTATGTTTTGATTAGGCCGAAGAGCCTAGATGTTAAAGGCTAGTGCACCTATTTTTGTATATGTCTCATGATTAATATAAAATACATCGTTGCGCGTGGACCGACAATGATAAAAGAGATGGGGGACTAAACTCCACTAGTTAGGGAAAGAGAGGACCAAAAGTTAAGGAAAAGGGCTAAGCTAGGGAGCTTAAGCCAAAAAGAAATATTATATTAATATTTCTTAAATCATAAAGTATGGATAATCATTTTATCCTAAGTTCTAAAGTTGGGGACAAGTGTGCCAAAGTAGCTCCCAACATGACAAGTGTCAAGTTGGGGACATGCATACATATTATGGGAACTTAATTCATTTTCCCATCTTTTCCATCATTCCTTCCATCATTTAGACATCCAGTCAATCATCCATGAGCATGCACACAACCATTGAGTTATCCTTTGTATCATCATGTCTATATCTGAAACTGTATCCATAGCCATTCTTTGTTGGTGTATCTGGTTATCTTGGGAGTGGGACTGAAGAAGCGGGTTGTCAGGCCTGTGGGATATTGAAGAGGCGGGTTGTCAAGCCCGTGAGCAATTCTCTAGGTGAGAGAATTGTTGGGAATTGATTTCTTGAAGGTGTTGAAATGCAGTTACAGTGCTCTGAGACTTCCTGTCCAGCCTGTTGCTAAAGCCTGGAAATGAAGTGGGGCAGCCGAAGGACTGTTGAGCAGAGAAGGGGCACACTTCTTGGGGTGGGACAAGCATGTGGGGAATGAGGGACTGTAGGTTGTTAGTTTGAGTTGGCACTTGAGACAGAGTCTTTCCTATTGTCTACGAGCCTTTAGCTTGGTTAGAAATCCCTTTACCTAGGTGGAGTTTAGTCCCAGCTCGGGGGTGACTCACTGTTGAGAGTGATGAACAGTGTGGTCTAAGGCTGGGAGGTTTGTGGAAGGTCTACATGCAGTTGGTGAAATTATTACCAAGATAAGTTCCAATTGTGTGATAAATTTACATGCTGCATTGTTATTTACATGCTTATTTTTATGGATTATTATATGTGCGGTTATAACTGTGTTTATGTTTATGGGTATTTGTTTTATATGTTGCATGTATATGTTTATGGTTATTTCAGTGTGAATCCATGTATTTACATATGTATTTGGCTGTTACATTTTATATATATGTATATGATTCCGCAAGAGTTCTGTGTGTATATATTTTAATTGCATGTAGTTCAAAAAAAACATTTATGTGGCATAGCTCAGTTGGATACTGGGTATGTTACAGTATGTTTCATAGAGAGAATAGTAAGAGTTCTTTGGCATAGCGTGGCTCAACATGGATGGTCGGGGACGTTACAATATGGTATCATAGCTTCAGTTTTCAACACTGAGGCTGGATGGGCCGAGAAATTTGAGTTGAAGCAAAATTTCATAGAGGACTTATTTCGAAGTGGCCAAATTTCAGTTTGTAGAGCGTTCATGGTAAAAACGTAACAACAACTGGGAGAAATTTGGGAAAATCCCCAATTTCTGTTGTTAAATTCATGAGAAAATGGAGAAATTCGGCCAAGTGATAAGATATTCCTGATTTAATATCTATTCTATCAAATTCGGATCTAGAATGGGTTGAATTTGAAGTTACAATGAAGCCATGATAGATGGAGCGAGTTTAGTGGTTAAAATTCTCAATTCGCGAATTGATTTTGGATAAATTCGTTTCAGAAATGTCAACTTACAATGACTTGTTGTTGCATAGGTTAAATTGGTGTTATCGGAATGAAATTGAACGAATTTCGTAGTTTCATAATGTCTATGGTAAATTGGGGAAAACGTTAAGCAAAATCCCCAATTTCTACAATAGAATTCACAAGGAATTGATGCGCATATAAATGAATGCGCGTAGGTGGACGCACTAAAAATTCATGATGCGCAGTGAAAATCTTGTGATAAGTAAAATTCAGCACTGCACGACAAGATATTGACGTGTTGGTGCACGCGCTAAATTTTGGTGTTGCGCGGAAAAATGTTAGTGTGCAGGTGTGCACACTAAATTTTGGTGACGTGCGGGAAAATGTTAGTGTGCAAGTGTGCACACTAAATTCTGGTGCCGTGCGGAAAAATGTTAGTGTGCAAGTGTGAACTCTAAATTTCGGTGCCATGTGGAAAAATGTTGGTGTACAGGAGTGCGTGCTAAATTTAGCTTTGCGTGGTGTGCACACACATAATAATGATGTGCATGGTGTGCGCAGTGTTGGTAGAGCGTAGAGGAGTTTTGTTGGTGTGCGCGCAATGTGGGTATATGTTGTCGCACAATAGTTTAGTTAGTGGTGCGCGTAGAGTTTTGGTGCGCAGTGGAGACATACTAAACTCTGGCAAGGTGTAGTGCATAGAGTATAATGCGCACGGAATATCATCGTGTGATACAAAAAAACCTGTGCGCAACAGGTAATACAACAAGAAACAAAACTGTGTGCGGTAAATAATGGCGCGTGACATAAAAGTAATGCGCACAAGTTATTGGCGCGACAGAGAAGTGATACACAATGGTTTTTGAGTGCGCGAAGCACGATTTACCTTGTGTTTTTTTTGCGCATGATAAATATGGGTTACAGGTTGAAATTTTTGCACGTGAAGTCATTTGAAGGGTGAACAACAACAAAAAACCAATGATTTTCTGCTACGTTTTATATCATTTGAACGTCATCTTTTTGCAACGCATTTTTGAGACCCTTAAGAGAGTTTTTAGCAACTCACAAACCAAGAGATTGATCCAGGTGGATATCGGGGGCCACCCATCTTTTCCAAATGGCTCAAAACAGTTTTCTGGCCATTTTGGCAATTTACTATTTTTAGCAGGTTTTAACTTCCGGGGCCATTTTGAGGGCCTAAATGAAGGTTTTTCGAGATCGAGGTTCTCAATGATAGCCAAAGGCATGATTGAGCCCCCAAAATGAATCTCCTCGACGATACCTTTCCAACTAGCTATCACACGCCTAAAACGGAGATCAGATGCAAAAGTTACGACCCCGAGAAGTTGATGCACCAACTTACCCAAACGGGGCCCACATGACTTTTGGCGCTTCATCTCCTAGGGTTAGGTTTTTGGATGTCTAGGACTTTTGGCATTCCCGTCTATTGTAAAAGGGCCTTC
>ML779488.1:228948-245938 GCA_009831015.1 Picea engelmannii | reverse complement strand
AGCTGCCACCATTCTAGCGAGTCTTTCACTCTGTATTTTTACAGTCTCTGTACATTTCTTTCATTAATAGAAATCGTGTATTACTGTATCTCTGTGTTTATGGTTTCATCTCTGATATATTTCTGTTATATTACTAGATATACACGATATCTCTGTGCATTTCTTTATTATATCTCCGCTCTCATTTCGTGCCGAAAATAATCTGGATCAGAGATAGAGGTCTACTGAAGTTACACTTTGTCTCTGCAGCTCAAATAAAAGATCTTAGAGAGATTTTTCTAATGGTGTAAATTGTTCGTCAAACGGAGCTTTTATGAGAAAGTTATAGCACAAACAGTGAAGGGTAAATTTTAAGACCCATCTAACTTCAAAGGGCCATAAATGTTTTCTTCGGAATCCGATTGAGGCATAGGAGTAGTCAATGGAAACCTATTGAGCCATGGAAGACATTCCCAGATTTCAATTAAATTTTGGGGCATGTTAAAAATGTTTAATATGGAAAATAAGACACCTGTAGCAGGCTCTAACTAGTAGCCAAGAACCTAGAAAGAGCTAAAATTTGGACAGAGTGTCCATAAGATGTATATGAGGAAACCCAGTTGAGATTCTATGAAAAATCCAATGGAGTAGGTGAAAAAATGCATAATTGCAGCATAGAGTTGCGCCAAGTTGGAAATTGAACAAAAAAATTAATGGGCAATTTTTAAATAGCCATAACTTTCTTCTCAAGACTCATAATCGAGCATGGGAGAAGGCATTGGAAAGGTGTTGGAAAATGGAATCTAATTATCCACCCAAAAAATTGATCTAGGAATTCAATTTTATAGGAAATTAGAGGAAATAATTTTGATATATATTGAACCAGAATGGTTCATATTTTCATGAAATTGTTGAAACAGTTAACCTAACAAAGTTTTGTTGGCTGCATATTTTGTAGAGTTAACAACAATAGATCAGATCAAGGTCAACATTGAGTCCAGAGTAATGGAAGAGGCACAGGGTACTTACAGTCAGGAGGATGATATTAGAGGGATATATATCCATTTGGGCATTGAAGGAACAAACTCCAATGGACATGGAGAAGGAAGGGATGAAAACATGAATATGACAGAGACCATTAAAATTTTGCAGAAAGATGTCCAAATCCATAAAGATGATAATGAAAGGCTCATGAGAGTCGAGGAGCAACAGGATGACTTCAACATGAAGTTATTCCAGAGCTTGAACATAATAGAAAATAAATTGGACAAGGAGAGTGGCTCAAGCAAATCAGGAAGTCACAGGCCTTCTGATGAGAAAATAAAATCCAGAAGTGTTAGCAGACATCACCACCACTCCCCGAGGCATTCCAATAATATAACACACAAGAAATCAAGTCCATCCCCTGTCAGGAATCACAAGAGGTCTGGGGTGGATGAGCTGTGAGGAGAAATGAACAAAATCAAACCTCCTACATTTGATGGTGAGAACAAGAAGGATGAAGATGCAGAGACATAGTTGTTGGGCATGATAAAGTATTTTCAATTGCATAATTATTCTTCTCATGCATAAGGTAGAATTTTTATCTATCAACTCAAGGGAAAGGAATCCATTTGGTGGGATTATCTTGTGCAGGTGTAGCACATTAAAGAGAAAAGTGTTACTTGGAGGGAATTCAAGAAGCATTTCAAGAATAAATACTTGAATAAAATATACTATGACAAGAAAATGAAAGAGGTTTTTGAACTCAAGCTTGGGAGTATGAAAATAGACGAATATGAGAGAAGGTTTTTAGAACTGTTGAAGTATGTCTCTTTCATCATGGATGAGACAGCTAAGATTCAAAGGTATTTGAGTTGATTTCCATCCTTCATCAGTGAAAAAATATATTATGATGTTCCCAAGACATTGGAGGAGACCATAAGGCAAGATAAATGCCTATATGATCAACAAAAAGCAAGGCCAACTTTCCAAAAAGCCTAGAAAGACAAAAATAAATTCAAGGTGGATCAGAGGAGGAAGGGATCTAAGCCACCATTCTTCAGAAATAATCCACATGGACAACAAACTCCTAGAGAGCCCAGAACGATTGAAATAGGGGGTCAAAGGCCAAGGCAGCCACCTATTCAATGTTGGGGCTGTAAAGGATATCACATGGTCAGAGATTGTCCTCGTAGAGGTGAAAAAGAGAGAATTGTTCATAATGTACAGCAAGCTGAAATAGTGGAGGACATGGTCAGAGATGTGCCAAGGATCTATGCATCTCTGGACAACAAGAAAGAATAGTATCAATCACATATGATTGAAGTAGAAGGTATGATAAAAAACCAAACCATTGCTATTTTAATTGATTTAGGAGCTAGTCATAGTTATATAGATCCTATGATGGTGGAAAGTTTGCATTTGCCAAGAAGCAAGCATGGGAAATCTTGGTTGGTGCAGCTGGCTACAGGAGCCAAAAGAAAATTTAATGAGATGGTTAAGTCATGTCTTATGCACATGAGTGGACTGAACACAAGGGAAGATTTGAACATCTTACCTTTAGGTTCCTATGAATATCTAATTGGGATGGATTGGTTGCACCAGCATCATGCCATCCTAGACTATCATAACAAGGAATTTACTTTCTTGGATGAGGGAGGGACCCTAAGGAAATTGTAGGGAATTCCCAGGGCAGTAACCATCAGAGAAATTTAAGCATTGCAGTTGAAGAAATGTTACAGAAAAGGCTATCAAATATTTGCAGCTCATATGGAAGAGACACCTAAAGATAAGGTGCCAAATTTAGAAGATCATGCAGTCTTGGAAAATTTTGAGGATGTGTTCAGGGAGGTACCAGGACTACCCCCAAAGAGAGATGTTGATTTCTCTATAAATTTTATGCTTGGAACATCTCCAGTGTCAAAGACTCCTTACAGAATGAGTACACCAGAACTGAAGGAGTTGCAAATGCAGCTTGAAGAACTTCTAAAGAAGGGGTATATATGCCCAAGTGTGTCACCTTGGGGTGCCACAACCTTGTTTGTGAAGAAGAAATATGGAACCTTAAGATTGTGCATTGATTTCAGACAGTTGAATAAAGTGACTATTAAGAACATGTATCCTCTGCCAAGGATTGATGATCTTTTTGATCAATTGAAGGATGCAAAGATCTTTTCAAAGATAGATATCAGGTCGGGATACCATCAGGTAAGGATTAAAGAGGAAGATATTATCAAGACCTCCTTTAGGGAAAGGTATGGTCATTATGAGTTCACAGTGGTGCCATTTGGGTTGTGAAATGCACCATATTTTTTCATGTGCTTAATGAATGGTGTTTTTCGAGAATATTTAGACAAGTTTGTCATTGTCTTTTTGGGTGACATTCTCATATACTCTAAGTCAGAAGAAGAGCATGAGCATCATGTGAGGATGGTGTTGAAATTATTAAGGGATCATTAGTTGTATTCCAAATTGAGCAAGTGCTCATTTTATCAAAAGAAGATTCATTATTTGGGGCATATCATTTCAAAATATGGGATAGAAGTAGATCCTGAGAAGATAGAAGCCATTCGAGAATGGTAAGCACCAAAGAATGTGACAGAGGTGAGATCATTCACGGGTCTTGCAGGATACTATAGGACATTCATTGAAGGATTTTCAAAGATTTCACACCCAATCACTTCCTTGCAAAGAAAGGGTGTGAAGTTTCAGTGGACATTGGATTGTGAAAGTAGTTTCCAACACTTGATTGTATGCACAGATGCATGTAAAGAAGGACTTGGTGGAGTCCTCACTCAAAATGGGTTTGTTATATGTTATGAATCAAGAAAGTTCAAGAAGCATGAAAGACACTATGCCACTCATGATTTGGAGTTGGCAGCCATAGTGCATGCCTTGAGGAAATGGAGATACTAACTCATGGGGAAAAGGTTTGAGCTAAGAACAAACCATAATGGTCTGAAATATTTTTTTGATCAACCAAATCTAAATGCTAGGCAAACCAAATTGTTAGAATTTATAAGTGAATATGACATTGATATAAAGCATATCAAGGGGAAAGAGAACAAAGTGGTTGATGCACTCAACAGAAGAGTTCATGAATTGCATGCTACATACATTAGCATGTACCAATCAGATTTGAAAGAAAGAATTACAGAGGCTGCCAAATTAGATTTGCATTACAAGGAATTAGTGAAAAAATTACAACAAGGTATTTTGTAGCATAAACTTGAATATTACAAGCTAGATAATGATGAAATTATCATGTATAGGGCAGAATTTATGTAACAAATTCTAATGAATTGAAAAATATGATATTGAGAGAAATGTATAATGTTCCTTATGTTGGGCACCTAGGATATCATAAAACTATTGCAGCTCTCAAAAGCCAATATTATTTGTCAGGCATGAAGAAACAGGTTTGGAATGTCAAAAAGTAAAGGCTGAGCATAGACACCTAGCTGGTTTGCTACAACCATTACCCATTCCTGAGTGGAAGTGGGAAGTTGTAACAATGGATTTCATCACCAAACTGCCCAAAACAAACAAGAAACATGATTCTATCATGGTAGTGGTGGATAAGCTTACTAAAGCTTCCCATTTTGTTCCAATTAAGCTCACTCACAAGGCAGCCAACATTGTTGATGTTTATATGAGGGAAATTGCTAGATTACATGGCATACCCAAGACAATTGTGTATGAAAGAGATCCAAAATTTACCTCCAAATTTTGGAAAGGATTATCTAATGGATTTGGAACAAATTTTAATTTTAGTACAAATTATCATCCAAAATCGGATGGACAAACAGAGAGGGTGAATCAAGTGATTGAAGACATGTTAATAATGTATGTTATGGATAAACCATCAAAATGGGAAGACTGCCTACACTTGGTAGATTTTGCTTATAAAGATGGGTACCAAGCATCTCTAAATATGAGCCCATTTGAGGAACTTTATGGCAGAAAGTGAAACACACCAGTAAGTTGGGATAACCCAACAGACAAAGCAGTGGTTGGGCTAGATTTGCTCAGGGAAATGGAGGAGAAAATGATAAAAATAAAACAAAATTTAAAGGCTGCCCAAGACAGGCAGAAAAGCTATGCTGAGAAATGCATAACTCAAAGGGAATTTAAAGTGGGTGATCATGTATTCTTGAAATTGAAGGCCAACAAAAGTTCCCTGAAGTTGGGAAATTGTTCAAAGTTGGCAGCTCGCTATTATGGGCCATTTGAAATCCTAGAGAGGATTGGTCCAATAGCTTATATGATTGCATTGCCTGCATCTATGTCTATTCATAATGTATTCCATGTATCATTACTCAAGAAATATATACTTGATGTTAATCATATTATTCATTGGAATGTGATCTAGGTGGAGCAAGAAGGCACTTTCCAAGTGCATCCGGTGTGCATTCTGGACCGAAAAATCAAAGAGCTCCAGAATCGATACATAGGGTTTGTAAAGGTCCAATGGACCTGGTACGATCCTGAGGATGCTACTTGGGAGCATGAGGATGCAATGCGGACAGAATACCAACATCTTTTTGAGGATTTTTGAAATTTTGTTGTATGTGTGTACATGATGCACTGAGGACAGTGCATAAAATAAGGGGAGGGAATTGTAATATCCCTATGTTGAACCCAATTGTAAATATAAATACAAATGTATGTAAGATGGTGAGTTGTTTGATATAATTTTGTATGCACATTTCATAGCATAGTGCGCGCATGTACTGCGCAGTAAAATGAGGAAGTGTGCACATTCCAGGATATTGCGCGCAACATCTTAAGTGTGCGCGATGTTGAGGCCAGGGAGCCTTTGTGTATATGACATGTTTTATAGGCTGGTGAGCCAGTTATTATAATCTAGGATTCTTATGTTTGATTAGGCCAGAGAGCCTAGATGTTAAAGGCCAGTGCACCTATTTTTGTATATGTCTCATGATTAATATAAAATACATCATTTCATGCAGACCGACCATGATAAAAGAGATGGGGGACTAAAATCCACTAGTTAGGGAAAGAGAGGGCCAAAAGTTAAGGAAAAGGGCTAAGCTAGGGATCTTAAGTCAAAAATAAATATTATATTAATATTTCTTAAATCATAAAGTATGGATAATCATTTTATCCTAAGTTTTAAAGTTGGGGACAAGTGGGCCAAAGTAGCTCCCAACATGACAAGTGTTAAGTTGGGGACATGCATACATATTGTGGGAACTTAGTTCATTTTCCCATCTTTTCCATCATTCCTTACATCATTCAGTCATCCAGTCAATCATTCATGAGAATGCACACAACCATTGAGCTATCCTTCTTATCTTCATGATTTTATCTGAACCTGTATCCATAGCCATTCTCTATTGCTGTAGTTGGTTAGCTTGGGACTGGGACTAAAGAAGCGGGTTGTCAGGCCCATGGGATATTGAAGAGGCGGGTTGTCAGGCCCATGAGCAATTTTCTGGGTGAGAGAATTGTTGGGAATTGATTTCCTGAAGGTGTTGAACTGCAGCTACAGTGCTCTGAGACTTCTTGTCTGGCATGTTGCTGAAGCCTGGAAAGGAAGTGGGGCAGCGGAAGGACTGTTGAGCAGAGAAGGGGCACACTTTTTGGGGTGGGAGAGACATGTGGGGAATGAGGGACTGTAGGTTGTTAGTTTGAGTTGGCACCTAAGACGAAGTCTTTCCTGTTGTCTATGAACCTTTAGCCTGGTTAGGAATCCCTTTACCTGGGTGGAGTTTAGTCCTAGCTCGGGGGTGAATCACTGTTGAGAGTGATGAATGGTGTGGTCTAAGGCTGGAAGGTTTGTGGAAGGTTTGCACATAGTTGGTGACATTCTTACCAAGATAAGTGCCAATTGTGTGATAAATTTACATGCTGCATTGTTATTTATGTGCTTATTTTTATGGGTTATCATATGTGCGGTTATAACTGTGTTTAGTTTTATGGGTATTTGTTGTATATGTTGCATTTATATGTTTACGGTTATTTCAGTGTGAATCTGTGTATTTACATATGTATTTGGATGTTACATTATATATATATATGAATATATATATATATATATATATATATATATATATATATATATATATATATATATATATATATATATATGCTTCTGCAAGAGTTCTGTGTGTATATATTTTAATTTCATGTAGTTCAAAAAAAATTATGTGGCATAGCTCAGTTGGATACTGGGTATGTTACAGTATGTTCCGCAGAAAGAACAGTAAGAGTTCTTTAGCGTAGAGTGGCCCGACATGGATGGTCGGGGATGTTACATAGAACATGTAGGAAATCTAGATGACATCTTACCAAATGCACAACTATTTGCAGTAAATATGGTGGATAATTACTTCTCGGACATCGTACAATTTCTAAGTACAAGCATGGCTCCATCAAAGATGACAGTGGTGTAGAAGAAATAAACGGTAATGAAAGTAGCATATTATTAATTGATTGTAGGTAATTTATACATGTTGGGTGTAGATGGAATATTGAGACGATGTGTCTTAGAGCACGCAATACTGATCATACTCGAATAAGCACATGATGATATTACAGGAGGACATTATGCAAGGAGAGAAACTACACAAAATATTTTTTTCCCAGGGATTTGCTGGCATACACTTCACAAAGATCATAAGGATTACTTCCAGTCATGTGATGTATGCCAAAGAGTAGGAAATCCACCTAGGGGGGATGAAATTGATTTAAATCCATAAGCTACGTTGCAATCATTTCATAAATGGGCCATAGAATTTGTAGCGCCAATCATTCCACAAGAAAGAAGATCAAGGGAAAGGTACATCATCACTACGATGCAGTATTTGACAAGATGGGCAGAAGCAACCCCAATTATAGATTGCACCGCGAAGACTGTTGCAAGGTTTTTGTTTGAGAATGTAGTCACAAGGTTTGGTTTTCCACGCATATTACTTAATGATCAAGGAACCCACTTTATGAATAAGAAAATTGCATCATTGACTGAGGTGTTTCAAATTCATCATCAGAAGAGTACTATGTACCATCCTTAGGGAAATGGAACCGTGAAATCTTTAAATAAAATCTTGGAGATTTCCTTGACAAAGATTTGCAACATAGGGAGAGACGATTGGGACTTAAGATTTGCAAGAGTGTTATGGCCTAACATGAATACAAATAAAATGTTGATGGGTCAAACATATTTTAGGTTGGTCTATGGGAAATAATCATTGATGCCAATGGAGTTTATTTTCCCTAGCCTATGCATTGCAACAATCACTGATCTATCGAACTCTGGTGCAATAGAGGAGATATTGTAACAATTAGTAGAACTTGAGGAAAATCAGTTTGTCATAGTTTTCCATTAGAAATTTCAGAAGGAAAGAGAGAAGGCTTGGCATGATCGACAGATGAAACAAAAAATGTTTCAAGTAGGAGATTTGGTATTACTCTATCATAGAAATTTTATGCAGCATCCAGGAAAGTTTAAAATGCAGCAGTTAGGACCCTATGTGATTCAAAATGTAACAGAGATAGGGGTTTCACAGTTGGAAACCATGAATGGAGGAGTCCTTGGAGGAATGGTGAATGGAAGTCTACTAAAACTCTACATAGATAGCTGCCAGTCCTCACAGTAATCTGGGCTACTCCCGAAAACATGTATCATAGTAGTTGTACTATAGTAGGAAGGAAAAACACAGAAAAACAAATAAAAAGTAGAAAAGGAAGAAAAACAACTAAAAAGTAGATATAACAAAAAGAAAAAGATTATAGAGTACAAGGCATAGGAGATTGTGTTGGACAACTAAGAGGGGGGGGTGAATCAGTTGTTACCGTGCTTAAAAAATTATTCTTATTTTAAACTCTTTATAAAACACTCAATTATAATCACAATAATGCAGGGAAATAAGTAATAGCACATTCAACATTAGTCACACATATGAGATACATAGAGATAGATATTTCCCGAGGAAACCCATAAGGGGTAAAAATCTCTTCTTCTTTATATGATAAGTAATCTTTACATTCTTTACATTATCATACATATGAGCACCAACTCATAATGAGGCTGCAACGTCTGTTTTGCAAGCTACTACTTGCTGAGAGCACCAGCTCTCTAGTTTCTCTAGCACCAACTAGAGGGAAGCACCAACTCCCTGGTTTCTCTAGCACCAACTAGAGGGAAGCACCAACTCCCCAAGTGTTCCAGTACCAACTGGATGGAAGCACCAACTTTCAATCATACAGGCACCAACCTGTAAAGCAGAGAACAACAGTTCTCCCTTGCACCACCCTGCCACCCTGGTTTCTTTGGCTGCAACCAGATGGAAGCTACATCTCCCTGTGTTCAAGCACCCACTTGAACCTCTTAGGACAACAGTACTCCCTAGCACCTCCCTACCACCCTGAAATATAAATCTTTTATATTATGACTTATTACAGCGATATACAGTTCTTCAATGGCTTACCAGTCTCATCACTGTTCTGCTACACAGCGTTGCTCTGTCTGCATCAGTGTCTTCTCCACACTCCTTGCGCTTTCTGTTATTTTTCCTGTTATGCTCTCTACGCCATGTCCCTTCAATGCACCATTCCCCTTCTGTATATTTCTGCTGTAGTGCTCTGCCTCCTTCTTCACACCTCAATCACACCCAACAACCATGAAAACAAAAAAACATCTCTTCTTTGTTCAACATACTTATAGTCTCTGTTCTCCTTGTGCACACAATCCCCCATGCTTTTGCATGCTATCTCATGTTGAGTACTCTACCTGTTCATCATGTCAACTCTTCATCTTCTCTGGCAGTTAGATCCATCTGTCAATTGCCTCTACGAACATTCTTCATTCCACTGGCAGATTCCTAGAGACTCTTCAACTCCTCTAGCAATCACACAAAAGTCTCTTCGATTCCTCTGGCAGAAACCATCAGTGATTTCTAGCAGTTACACTGTGAAGTGTAACCATAGCCTTCCGATCAAATTCAAAATCACCTGCACCGTTGCATTGGATCCGTAGGATCTTGCATTTATTTCACATTTCGGCATTTCAAAATTTCACGATTCCTGTGGATAAGGTTTCTTTACGCTTCACGTACCGATCCTTGAAACTCTGAAATGGAGCTTGGTTTCACTAGATCCTTCCTCCATCTTCCGTTGATGTGACCAATGGATATGACCATAGCCTACACCAAAAGGTTTTTTCACATTTCGGTGATTCCTGTTGCGAAGCATCTTGACTCTCCAAGTCGTGGTCCCCGAAACTCTGAAATGGAGCTTGTCGCTTCAAGATTTTCCCTACATATCTTCAATGATGTGACCACCATCGGTGACCAAGCGCTTATCAATAAAGCACTTTCACGATTTTTCAATTCGGCATTTCGGCATCCTTGATGTGAATATTTCTTTACGCTCCATGTCTTGATCCCCGAAACTCCGAAATGGAGCTTGCTGCTTCGAGATCTCTTCTACAGTTCTTAGATGATGTGTCCATCAGAATATGACCACTCTCTAATCACACAAGTGCTTCGATCTCTAGATCAACGGTCCTCGATCCGTGGTGATCGGACGACTACCCTCTGCCCCGGGACTTCAGCCTTCGGGACTTTGGGGGAGTGATGGAGTTAAAAACTCATGAAGCAAAAAATCCTAGAGTGAGGTCAGTCTTGTGTCACTCGATGATGTGTCGTGACCCGAAAGGCTATCACGTGTCACTTAGGATTGTGATTTCTAGTGGCTTGAAATGCCAAATCAACTTGACACTTGTTGTTGTCTGATCGTGCCACGTGTCATAGTCTTCCACCTGTCCTTTCTGACATGGTCTACCACATTCACCTCCTGGATCTATCGGCCCAAATCACTTCACGATTTTTGCATATCGCAATTTAGGCATTCTTGATGTGAATGTTCTTCACTTCCAAGTCCCTATCTGTGAAACTTCGAAATGGAGTCAGCTCAACTTTTCGGCTTTTCACACTTTGCAACTTCATGATTCCTGTCATGAGAGTCCTTGACATCTCCAACTCCCAGTATCTGAACCTTCATTATGGACTCTTTGACATTTCATGATTTTTTATTTCGTGACTTCGGGTTTCGCAACTTCGGGACTCCTGTAGTAGGAGTTCTTGACATCCCCAACTCTCGGTATGGACTCTTTGACATTTCGCGATTTCGTATTTCATGACTTCGGGTTTCGTGACTTCGGGACTCCTGTAGTAAGAGTTCTTGACATCCCGAAATCCCGGTATCCGAAATCCCAGTATCCGAAACTGTCTCCTGCTTTCAGGATTTCGACGTTTCGCATTTCGCGATTCTAGGACTCCTGTAGTGAATTGTTTTGACACTTCAACTCCCGGTATCCGAAATTGTCCTCCTTCTTCCGGGATTTTAGTGTTTTGCATTTCACGATTCCAGGACTCCTGATGATGAATATTCTTGACTCTTCCAACTCCTGGTATCCAAAACTCCTATATGGAATTATTTACCGGTCTGTGAAACTCTTCATTTATATTCCTATTTCAGGATTTCGAGATTCTGGATTTCGCAACTCCGGGACTCTTGTGTTGAAGAGTCTCAACTCTTGACTTCTTAATCTCCTGGTATCCAAAACTCTTCTGAGCTTATGTTGTCCCTATTTTTCTATCACTGCATACTCTGATCTTGCCATCAATGACAAGCACACCTGCTTGTAAACATGCCAACAATACCCCCCCTTGGCATTGATGGCAACATTGAATGACTGCACTAATCTGTTTGGACCTCCAACTGTAGCATCCGGTCTAGACCACTCATTTTTCTCCCCCTTTGACATCAATGTCAAAGAAAACATGCTCCCCCTGAGTTGTTGTAGTATTTTTATGAGGTATCCGACATTCAGTCAATACAAAACTCCCCCTAACAGGATGGACTCTCTTAGGTGTGAGACGTGATGACACCCAGCTTCTGTCGGAGATATTCAAATGGTGTCTTGGCTAGGGGTTTAGTAAAGATGTCTGCAATTTGTTCTGTGGTTGGAATGTAATGGACCTTAACAACCTGATTGGTGACCTTCTCTCTCAGAAAAATGGTATTTTATGGGAATATGTTTGGTCTTGGAGTGGAGTACAGGATTCTTAGACACACTGATGGCACTAGTGTTATCACAGTGAATTGGGATCGGTGCTACATATTTTACCTCCAAGTCTGCAAGTGTCTGAATCATCCATAATACCTAAGTGCAACAAGTAGTAGTAGAAATGTACTCTGCCTCTGTAGTCGATTAAGAAATGGAACTTTGCTTTTTACTAAGCCATGCTACTAACGAGTCACCCAGGAATAATTCTCCTCCACTGGTGCTTTTTCTCTCATCAACACATTTTGCCCAATCTGCATCTGAATAAGCAGTTAACTGAAAATTCTAATTTCTAGGATACGACAGACCATAAGTCATTGTTTCTTTCAAATACCTGAATATCCTTTTGACAACTAGCAAATGACTATGTTTAGGTGCAGACTAATATCTTCCTACTATTCCAACAACATGCATTATGTTTGGGCGAGATGTTGTGATGTACAACATGCTGCCTATCATTGACCTATATGAACTTTGATCAACATTAGGTGAGTCATGATCCTTGCTTAATTTGCATACAGTGACCATAGGTGTGCCCATAGGTTTAGAATTTTCCATTTGAAACCTTTTCAACATTTCTCTTAGATATTTTTCTTGAGAAATGAACATCCCTTCAAACCTCTGAGTAATTTGCAGACCAAGAAAAAATGACAGTTCACCTATCATAGACATTTCAAACTCAGACTCCATGGCAGAAGCAAACCATTTTACCAATGAATCCTTATTACATCTGAAGATGATGTCATCTACATAGACCAACACAATGAGAAAATCATCACCCTCTGTTTTGATATATAGATTGTTGTCAATTGTTCCTCTCTTGAACCCTTTGTCTTTGAGATACGTATCCAGTTTGTGATACCAGGCATGAGGAGCTTGTTTTAACCCATATAAATTTTTCTTCATCTTGCATACTAAGTCAAGGTTATCAAACAGTTTGAAACCCTCTGGTTGTTCCATATAGACTTCTTCATTTAAATCTCCATTTAGAAAAGCTGACTTGACATCCATTTGATAGACTTTAAACCTTTTATGAAAAGCATAGGCAAGAAATATTTTGATAGCTTCCAACCTTGCTACCGGTGCAAATGTTTCATCAAAATCCAGTCCTTCTATTTGAACATAGCCTTTACAGACCAATATTTCTTTGTTCCTAACACTCGTCCCTGCTCATTCAACTTATTCTTAAAGATCCATTTGGAACCAATGATATTTTTACCTTCCGGTCTATGACCCATCTCCTACATATTGTTTTTCTCAATCTGATCAAGTTCGTCATTCATTGCTTTAATCCAATGTTCATCTTTGTTAGCTTCATTAAAATTCTTGGGTTCCAGCATAGATATGAAATCTATATGTGATTGTTTGGTGTTTTTGATTAGCTTTCTCCTGGTTTGTACACCTTTGTCGTTTTTACCAATTATCTGACTTGTAGGATGATTCTTTTGAGTGATTCTAGAGGAGGAATTTGAAGTTGTATGCTGATTTGAATCTGTCTAAGTATCTGTGTCTTCATCTGATTCAGAGTCTTCATTTTTTGATTCTTGGACCTGTTCATCTTCGGCTTTAGCTGTGTCTTTTGTAGAAGACTCATTACTGTACACCTCTCTTACTGGGATTCCTTCATCAACTTTTACGTCAATACATTCAACCATTTTATGCAGCCTCTTATTATAGCATCTGTATCCTTTACTGTTTGTAGCATACCCCAATAATATACCTTCGTCAACCCTGTCATCATATTTTCCAAGGTTCTCATCATTATTCTTTATGTATCATTTACTCCCAAAGACTTTGAAGTGTTTAATTGAAGTAGGTCTCCCAAACCACAGTTCATAAGGTGTCTTGTCACTTTGTGGTCTGAGGTGGGCTTTGTTAAGAACATGGAATGATGTGTGTATTGCTTCTACCCAGTAGGTTTGACCATTGTTCTTCTCATTCATCATTGACCTGGCCATTTCCTGCACTGTTCTATTTTGCCTCTCAACTACTCCATTTTGTTGTGGAGTTCTTGGGATTGTGTATTCTCTCTTGATGCTATGCTTGTCATAGAATTCCTTGAAGTCACTTGACATAAAATATCCTCCTTGGTCTGATCTTACTGCCTTTAAACTCTTGCCTATTTGAGTCTCAGTTAAATCCTTAAATATTTTAAACTTCTCAAATGCTTCAACTTTTTCTTTGAGAAAGGCAACCCAAGTAAGTCTGGAGTAATCATCAATAATCAACATGAAGTAGTTTTCTTTCCCTATGCCTTCCTGTCTTGATGGTCCACATAAATCCATATGAACTAGTTGGAGTGGTTTCTTTGTTGAAGTAAAGCTCTTGGACTTAAACTCTGTTCTGTTTAGCTTTCCTACTTGGCAGGGTTTATGCATTGAATCTTGGGGCTTTGATATTCTCGGAAGATCTTTTACTGCCTCGAGATTTCTGAGTTTGATTAAGTGTTCAAAGTTTAGATGTCCAAGTCTTCTATTCCATAACCAGCTTTCATCATGTTTGCTTAGATGACATTCTTCTCTATTTTCTTTCAGCACATATACATTATTTTTTGTCCTTATGCCTTTGGCCACCACTTGTCCTGAGTTTACAGACTTTATCTTGCAGTCCTTGGACGTGAACACCACTTCACATCCTCTGTCAAACATTTGAATTACACTGAGCATATTATGTTTAAGCCCATCTACAAGTAGAACATCTTAGGCTTTTCCTTTTCCATTACTTAAACTCACCATCCCTTTACCCTTTATTTTACCTGGAGCATCATTTCCAAAGTTTACGTTTCCTGATTTTCTTTCACTTAGAGATAGAAACTTACCTTTGTCTCCCATCATATGTTTGGAGCATCCACTGTCTACATACCAAGGGTTCATTTTTCTTTGAGCTGACAACACTAATCCACACTTGTCACTTTCTTTCTTCTTCCAAAACTTGACATTTTCAGTAGGGAAATTCAAATCTGGTTCATAGTTCTTTAATTGACAGTCAACAGATTTATGTCCATAGTTATGACAGATGCAACATTCAATTTCATTGTTCAATAGGTCAAAATTATTGTTCCAACATTGTTTACTCATTGACTGTTGATTATTTCTTGACCTCCTTAGTTGCATGTCCCTAGACTTAATTTGGCAATTTGCAATCTGTGAAGGTTTGTTACTTGGTTACATCATTCTTTGTTGTGGCAAGTATTTATTCCTTTGAAATCTTAATTGCTCATGTCTAAGTCTTAAGGAACAATTTACAACTTTGTGACCAAAGTTAGAACAATAGAAATAATAGCCATAGAAAAATTCTTTGTACCTGGAAAATGGTTGTCTTCTCTGAGCAAATCGATTTCTTCCATGCTGATGATGTCTTTCAACAGGGAGCGCATTATTTATTTGTTCTACAGGTTCAGTCCTGGCACTTTTTTCCTTACTCGTCCTGGGTGGCTGATTGTCTTCCTTTGTTCTGCAGGTTTGTTGTTGACATTGGTTGTACATTTGACAAACTTGATGGGTTCTTCGTTTCTTGGCTTTCCACTACTTGATCCCTCTTCATAAACCAAACCATTTTTTAGCTTTGGATTCCTTTGCTAATTCATAATTGTGGTTAATCCTTCTGAGGTTTGATACTTGACAGATTCTGATTATACAAGGCTTGAAACTTCTCCATCTCTTTCCTAGTTTTCACTACTTCTTGTTCTAATGCTTCATATCTTGCCTTCTTTTCTGATAAATGTCGTTTCAAAATGTCTTCGATTTTCTTTGCCTCTTCTAATTTTAGTTTTAGTAGGAAAAGGCCTTCATAATGTTCTTTACTATCTTTCTTGAACTGTATCAACAATTGTCTTTGCTTTCTGTTCTTGATTCTTAGTCTGTCAATCTCTTCCAGTGCACTGATCAATTCTCTTTCTATGTCAACCACAACTTCTTCTTCATTAACATCACTCCCTGTGTTGTTATTATCATAATCCTCTTTGGCAATAAGTATGAAGTCATTTAGTTTATCTTCAATAGAGGAGTCGTTGTCTTCATCATCTGAAGGATCATCATCAGTTTTTATGCAAAGACTTTTCTTCTTAAAGTTAGTCTCTTTAAAGAAAATTTTGTGTTTGTACTTCTCCTCATCATCACATGTCTGATCCTTTCCTTTGTGGGGACATTTATTTGCAAAATGACCTATCCTACCACAGTTGAAACATTTGAAAGGCAATTTAACTTTGTATTTTCTTGATCCCTTCTTCAGTCTCTTCACAAATTTTGCTTCAATTTCATCGGGCTCAAAATCCTCATTCTTGTCTGCTTTAAATGATTCTTCTCTGGAGGTGGGTTTATCTTTAACTATTCTCATTTCATATGCAATCAATGTTCCTAGAAGTTGATCAAACTCCAAGGTTTTTAGATCATTAAGTTCTTCTATAGCAGATACCTTCGAGTTGAACCTATTTGGGAGAGATCTCAAGATTTTTTGAACTAAAGAAGGTTCCTCAATTGTTTCACCAAGTGCTTTCATTGCATTTACCATTTCTTCTACTCTTAGGAAGTATTTTCCAACATTTTCATCTTCCTTCATATTCAACTGTTCAAACTGTATTCTGTAGGTTTGAAGCTTGGCGTCCTTTACCTTTTCATTACCTTCATAACTGCTAATGAGTTTGTCCCACATTTGTTTGGCAGTTCCTAGGTGCATAACTTTTACAAATTCTACTTCTGCAAGCCCACTCAAGATAGCATTCATAGCCTTAGTGTTGAAGCTAAATTCTAGCTTGTCATCCTTATTAGCTAGTACAAATGGATTTACATAACCAGTGTCTACCACATCTCAGACATCTGCACCTAAAGCCATTATGTAGGTTCTCATTCTAACTTTCCAGAAGGCAAAGTTTGTTCCATTGAATAGAGGGGCCTTATTGGTTGAATTTCCTTCATGGCTTGGCATGTTTAAGCTCTAGGA
>ML779488.1:195490-228898 GCA_009831015.1 Picea engelmannii | reverse complement strand
ACCGTGCTTAAACAATTATGCTTATTTTAAACTCTTTACAAAGCACTCAATGATAATCACAATAATGCAAGGAAATAAGTAATAGCACATTCAACATTAGTCACACATATGAGATACAAAGAGATAGATATTTCCTGAGGAAACCCATAAAGGGTAAAAACCTCTTCTTCTTTATATGATAAGTAATCTTTACATTCTTTACATTATCATACATATGAGCACCAACTCATAATGAGGCTTCAACCTCTGTTTTGCAAGCTGCTACTTGCTGAGAGCACCAACTCTCTGGTTTCTCTAGCACCAACTAGAGGGAAGCACCAACTCCTCGGTTTCTCTAGCACCAACTAGAGGGAAGCACCAAGTCCTCGATTTCTCTAGCACCAACTAGAGGGAAGCACCAAATCCCCAAGTGTTCCAACACCAATTGAATGGAAGCACCAACTTCCAATCATATAGACACCAAACTGTAAAGCAGAGAACAACAATTCTCCCTTGCACCACCCTGCCACCCTAGTTTCTCTGGATGCAACCAGATGGAAGCTACAACTCCCTGTGTTCAAGCACCCACTTGAACCTCTTAGGACAACAATACTCCATAGCACCTCCCTAGCACCCTAAAATGTAAATCTTTGCTATTATGACTTATTACAACGATATAAAGTTCTTCAATGGCTTGCCGGTCTCATCACTGTTCTGCTACACTGTGTTGCTCTGTCTGCATCAGTGTCTTCTCCACACTCATTGCGCTTTCTTTTCTTTTTCTTGTTATTCTCTCTGTGCCATGTCCCTTCAATGCACCATTCCCCTTCTGTACATTTCTGTTGTTGTGATCTACCTCCTTCTTCACACCTCAATCACACCCAATAGCCATGACAACAAAAAACATCTCTTCTCTGTTCAACTTTCTTATATTCTTCATTCTCCTTGTGCACGCAATCCCCCATGCTTCTGCATGCTCTCTCATGTCGAGTACTCTACCTATTCATCATGGCAACTCTTCAGCTTCTCTAGAATTTATATCCATCTGTCAATTGCCTCTACGGACATTCTTCATTCCACTGGCAGATTCCTAGAGACTCTTCATCTCCTCTGGAAATCACACAGAAGTCTCTTCGATTCCTCTGGCAAAAACCATCAGTGATTTCTAGCAGTTACACTATGAAGTGCAACAGTATCCCTCTGATCAAATTCAAAATCACCTGCACCGTTGGATTGGATCCGTAGGATATTTTGTTTATTTCACATTTCGGCATTTCAAAATTTCGCGATTCCTGTGGATAAGGTTTCTTTACGCTTCACGTATCGATCCCTGAAACTCCAAAATGGAGCTTGGTTGCACTAGCTCCTTCCTCCATCTTCCGTCGATGTGACCAATGGCTATGACCACAGCCTACACCAAAAGGTGTTTTCTCATTTCGGTGATTCTTGTTGCGAGGCATCTCGACTCTCCAAGTCGCAATCCCCGAAACTCCGAAATGGAGCTTGCTGCTTCAAGATTTTCCCTATATCTCTTTGATGATGTGACCACCATCAGTGACTGAGCGCTTATCCATAAATCACTTTCGCAATTTCGCAATTCGGCATTTCAACATCCTTGATGTGAAGATTTCTTTACGCTCCATGTCCCAATCCCCGAAAGTATGAAATGGAGCTTGCCACTTCGAGCTCTCTTCTAGAGTTCTTCGATGATGTGTCCACCAGAATATGACCACTCTCCAATCACACAAGTGATTTGATCTCCAGATCAACGATCCTCGATCCGTGGTGATCGAATGACTATCCTCTGCCCCAGGACTTCAGCCTTCGGGACTTTGGGGGAGTGATGGAGTTAAAAACTCCCGAAGCAAAAAATCCCGGAGTGAGGTCAGTCTTGTGTCGTGACCCGAAAGGCTATCACGTGTCACTTAGGATTGTGATTTCCAGTGGCTTGAAATCCCAAATCAACTTGACACTTGTCATTGTCTGATCGTGCCATGTGTCATAGTCTTCCACCCGTCCTTTCTAACGTGGTCTGCCACATTCACCTCCTGGATCTGTTGGCCTAGATAACTTCGCGATATTTTCATATAACGATTTAGGAATTCTTGATGTGAATGTTCTTCACTTCCAAGTCCCTGTCTGCGAAACTCTAAAATGGAGTCATCTCAACTTTTCGGATTTTCACACTTTGTAACTTCAGGATTCCTGTCATGAGAGTCCTTGACATCTCCAACTCCCAGTATCCGAACCTTTGGTATGGACTCTTTGACATTTCACGATTTCATATTTTGTGACTTCGGGTTTCATGACTTAGGGACTCCTGTAGTAAGAGTTCTTGACATCCCTAAATCTGGGTATCCGAATCTCTGGTATGGACTCTTTGAACTTTCACGATTTCGTATTTTGTGACTTCGGGTTTCACGACTTCGGGACTCCTGTAGTAAGTGTTCTTGACATCCCCAACACCCGATATCCGAAATCATGGTATCCGAAACTGTCTCCTTCTTTCGGGATTTCAACGTTTCACATTTCGAAATTCTGGGACTCCTGTGGTGAAGTGTTTTGACACTTCAACTCCCAGTATCCGAAATTGTCCTCCTTCTTCCGGGATTTCGGCGTTTCGCATTTCTTGATTCCGGGACTCCTGATGATGAAGAGTCTTGACTCTTCCAACTCCCGGTATCCAAAACTTTGAAATGGAGTTATTTCCCGGTCTGCGAAACTCTTCGTTTATATGCCTATTTTGGGATTTTGGGATTCTGGATTTCGCAACTCCGAGACTCTTGTGTTGAAGAGTCTTAACTCTTGACTTCTGAATCTCCTGGTATCAAAAACTCTTCTGAGATTATGTTGTCCCCATTTTTCCATCACTTCATACTCTGATCTTGCCATCAATGACAAGCACACCTGCCTGTAAACATGCCAACAAATTGCGCAGAAGGAATGGTTATCATGCATTATGATAGAATTGTGTCGAATTAGAAAATAGTGCATAGAAGAAAAAGACTGTTTAGAAAACATATGAAAAAGCAAGAGTAGTTGTGCAGTTTGGAAATGACATGAGCATTGGAAGAATTAAAGAACGAAAACGACAACTACGAAGCATGAATGAAAGGACATAAAGGTGCCCTATAATATTAAATGGAAAAATCCATTGGAAATAATGAAAGATTGGAAGTTCAGGGAAAAAATCACACAATGTATTTGGTAACAAAGTCACATCTATCAACCCCATTAGCGGATTGGAAAATTTATTTAAGGAGGGATGAGACATGCACAGTTTTCAAGGAGGCACAAAAATAGTGGAGGGTCACTATGCTACAACTACCATAGAAAATCAGATTGAATTCGAGTCTATGATCCAGGTGGATATTGGTGGCCACCCACTTTTTCCAACTTTCTCAAAACAATTTTCTGGCCATTTTGGTAATTTACTATTTTTGGCAGTTTTTCGAGTCCTGAACTTCCAGAGCCGTTTTGAGGCCCTAAATGACATTTTTTGGGCATGGTCTAGTCAAAAAATATTATCCTAATATTTCTTGCCAACTATTGTATTCCTCGAATAGATATTTCCAATGATCTATCATGCACCCCAAACGAAGATCATATTCCAAAGTTACACCCTCGAGAAGTTGATACACCAAACTACCCAAAACAAGGTCCAAAAAACTATTGGCTTTTCATCTTCCGAGGTTAGGTTTTTGGATTTTATTTATGATAAAAATTCCTTTAGATCCTCATTTTAATCATCTTCTTGTGGATGAGAGTAGACGTCACATCTCTTCTCAGAGATAAGTTTCCACCATTCTAGTGAGTCTTTCACTCTGTATTTTTACAGTCTCTGTACATTTCTTTCATTAATAGAAATTGTGTATTACTGTATCTATGTGTTTATGGTTGCATCTATGATACATTTATGTTATATTATTGGATATATTTGATATCTCCATGCATTTCTTTATTATATCCCACTCTCGTTTCGTGCTGAAAATAATTTGGATCAATGTTATCAAAGCAAGTTGCTCTTGATAATTTTTCAGTGCATGTCCGTGAGGAGGTCCGAGTATAGAAAGTTGGGTCTTGATATTGTCTCTCTTGAAGAAAATAAATCTCACATGCCCAAGAAACCCTCCATGGTAGAAGAAAATAAAAACGACGGAGAAGACGATTCTATCAATCTATTGCTTGAGCAAGCTCTCACATGGCAGAGGGACGAAATGATGGAGAATTTTTCCCACATCCTTCAATGCATGTCAATAGCAAAAGGTTCATCTTCATCAAACAACCACTTTGGAAGAAACTCTCCTTTAAAGGTACATGTCGATATATTCCTGTATTTGAAGTTCAGATAAATGCGGATACCCTAGACAAATGGTTAAATCTGTTAGAAGGTTATTTATCTGTTCATAATTTTTTCGGTAGGAAAAATATCACCTTCTCACTCCTTAAATCTCTCCCCCAAGTCAAACATTGGTGGGAAACTTACTGGGAGAAAAGTTCCACAGAGGATTCTAGAATATATGGGGTCGAGCCCACTTGGGATTTTTTTGTGGATGAGGTAAAGGAACAATATTACCTAGTTGGCAACTATGAGGACCTGTACATGAGATGGACCACACTGCGACAAGAGAGGGGCCAAGCAGTCTTGGATTTCACAAAAACCTTCCATACCTCGCACACCAAGTTGGGTATCAAAGACTCTGAATGACATTTGGTTCTAAAATATCATGGGTCTCTACACAGATACATCCAAACTGAAATGGATTTTCTAGACATCTCATCACTCGGTGTTGCCTATCAATATGTTGTTAAAATCGAGCAGAAATTTAATAACCAGAAAAAACGGGAGTTTAGGTCTGGAAATCCGAAACAACCAAAGTATGACAAAGATGGCCCTAACAAACAGTCTCCCAAAAACTAGTCCAAGCCACACAAAAAGAAGGGTCACGGGAAGATAAAGAAGGACACCGAGAAATGGTGCGATTTCCACAAAATCACCTTGCACAATAATGAGGAATGTCTCTCAAAATAGTCATTGGTGGCTGAGATCAAAGACAAGGATTCAAACCCTGACTCAGAATATAATTATGAAAATACTGGTAAAATATAGATCATGAACATAGACCCCACTACTATTGTCGTGACCGCAACAATTCAACCAAAAGAACTAGCAGATTCTGAAGAGGGGGAGTGCCCTTTTTATTCACAAATGTGGGTGAAGGGGACCCCACTGCATTTTATTATTGATAGCGGAAGCCATAAGAACCTCATATTAGAAGAGGTCATCAAACAATTGGGATTGTCGACAACACCACACCTGCAACCATACAACATCGAGTGGCTTCACCAAGGAAGAGATCTCCATGTCATCCAACCATGTTGATTGTAATATGTCATCCAACCCTTTAAGGATGAGGTATTATGTGATGTTTCCCCACTGGATGTCTGTGATGTTCTCTTGGGCCAACCATATATGTGGAGACGCCATGTTGTTTATGAGTCTTGACGCCATAGTGTCATTTTTACTTTGGGGGGTCATCTCTACAGAATACCAGATTTAGTTCCAACTATTGTTCCACCTAAACAGTGCCGCAAGGTAGTATCTCATACTTCAAAATTCAACTTCTTCACAATCTGTTCAAAAGGGGAACATCTACAACCTCACCCCAAGAACCTTCTATCCAACATAAAGGTTGCAACAAAGAACGAATATTCCTTTTGCACACAGTCCTCTCATGTAGCTTGAATTGTTGAACAATTTCAACCTCATCAGGTTCATGACATCCTTCCACAAACCGAGCAATGCGAGTTCTCCAACAAGGCAAGCAACTTATTAAGATGTAGATTCAACACACGCTTTTCCCTCTCCCTAGAAACTCAAAAAAATGGATACCATTGCTTCCTAAGGAGGGAGGATTGCTCTAGGTGGATATCAGTGGCCACACACCTTTTCCAACTATCTCAAAACAATTTTTTGACAATTTTGGTAATTTACTATTTTTGGCAGTTTTTCTAGTCCTGAACTTCCGGAGCCGTTTTAAGGCCCTAAACGACGTTTTTTGGGCATGGTCCGGTCATGACAACTATTGTATTCCTTGGATAGATATTTCCAATGATCTATCATGCACCCCAAATAGAGATTGTATGCCAAAGTTACTCCCCCGGGAATTTGATACACCAAACTACCCAAAACGGGGTCCACCAAACTATTGGCTTTTCATCTTCGGGGGTTAGGGTTTTGGATTTTCTTTATGATAAAAATGCCTTTAGAGCCTCATTGTAATCATCTTTTGGTGGATGCGAGTAGCATTCACATCTCTTCTCAGAGATAAGCTTCTACCATTCTAGAGAGTCTTTCACTCTGTATTTTTACAGTCTCTGTACATTTCTTTCATTAATAGAAACCATGTATTATTGTATCTCTATTTTTATGATTGCATATCTAATAAATTTATGTTATATTATTGGATATCCATGATAGACCTGTGAATTTATTTATTATATCTTCTCTCTTATTTTGTGCCGAAAATAATTTAGATCAGTGGTATTAGAGTAGGATGCTCTTGATCATTTTTTCAGTGCATGTCCTCGACGAGGTCCGAGTATAGAAAGTTTGGTCTCGATCTTGTCTCTCTTGAATACAATCGCACTCACACGCCCAAGAAACCCTCCATGGAGGAAGAAAAGAAAAATAATGGAGCAGCCAATTCTATCAATATTTTGCTTGAGCAAGCTCTCACGCGACAGAGGGACGAAATGATGGAGAATTTTTCCCACATCCTTCAATGCCTGTCGATATAAATAGGTGCATATTAATCAAACAACCACTTTGGAAGCACCTCTCCTTTCAAGGTACATGTCTATTTTTATATTCCCGTATTTGAAGGTCAGATAGATGTGGATGCCATAGACAAATGGTTAAATCTGTTAGAAGGTTATTTCTCTATTCATAATTTTTCCGATGGGGAAAAGATAACCTTTGCACTCCTTAAAGCTATCCCCCATGTCAAACATTGGTGGGAAAGTCTCTGGGGGAAAAGTTCCAAAAAGGAGTCTTGAATATATGGGGCCAAGCCCACTTGGGATTTTTTTGTGGATGTGGTAAAGGAACAATATTACCCTATTGGAAACTATGAGGACCAGTACCTGAGATGGACCACACTGTGGCAAGAGAGGCGACAAGCAGTCCTAGAGTTCACCAATACCTTCCATACCTTGTGCACCAAGCTGGGTATCAAAGACTCCGAACGAAATTTGGTTCTGAAGTACTGTGGGACTCTACAAAGATACATCCAAACTAAAATGGATTTTATGGACATCTCATCACTCGGTGCTGCTTATCGATATCTTGTTAAAATCGAGCATAAATTTAAGCCCTGGAACAAATGGGAGTTTGTTTCTGCAAATCCGCAACAACCAAAGTATGACAAAGCCGACCCTAACAAAAAGTCTCTCTAAAACCAGTCCAATCCACACAAAAATAAGGGTCATGGGAAGACAAAGAAGGACACCAGAAAATGGTGTGATTTCCACAAAATCCCTTGGCACAACATTGAGGAATGTCTCTCAAAATAGTCATTGGTGGCCGAGATCAAAGACAAGAAGCCGAACCCTGACTCAGAATCAGATTCTAAAAGTACTGGTAAAAGAAAGATCATCGATGCAGACCCCACTATTATTATCATGACCACAACAATTCAACTAGAAGAACCAATAGATCCTGAAGAGGGGGAGTGTTTTTTTCATTCACAAATGTGGGTGAAGGGGACCCCGCTATATTTTATTTTTGATAGCGGAAGCTAGAAGAACCTCATCTTAGCAGAGGTCGTCAAATAGTTGGGATTGTCGACAACACCACACCCACAACCATACAACATCGGGTGGCTTCACCAAGGACGAGATATTCGTGTCATCCAACAGTGTCGATTGTCATACAACATCCAACCCTTCAAGGATGAGGTATTATGTGATGTTTTCCCACTGGATGTATATGATGTTCTCTTGGGCCAGCCATATATGTGGAGATGCAATGTTTTTTATGAGTCTCGACCTCATAGTTTCATTGTTACTTTGGGGGGTCATATCTACATAATACCAGAGGTAGTTACAACTATTATTCCACCTAAACAATGCTGCAAGGTAGTATCTCATACTGTAAAAATTAGCTTCTTCACAATCTGTTCAAAAGGGGAACATAAGGACACTGGAACCACTACAACCTTGCCCCAAGCACCTTCTATCCAAAAGAAGATGGTAAACAAGGTTATAGCAAAGAAAAAATATTCCTTTTTCACACATTCCTCTCATGTATCTCAACTCGCTGAACAACCTCAATCTCAACACGTTCGTGACAGCCTTCCACAAACCGAGCAACACGACTTCTCCAACAAGGCAAGCAACTCATTAAGATGTAGATTTAGAAAACATTTTTCCCTCTCCCCCAGACACTCAATGCAGTGGATACCATTGCTTCCTAAGGAGGGAGTATTGATCCAAGTGGATATCGGTGGCCACCCACCTTTTCCAACTGGCTCAAAACAATTTTCTGGCAATTTTGGTAATTTATTATTTTTTGCAGTTTTTTTGGGTCCTGAACTTCTGGAACCATTTTGAGGCCCTAAACGACGTTTTTTGGGCATGGTCTGATTGGAAAATATCATCATATATCATGATATTGTCTACAAACTATTATATTCCTCGGATATATGTTTCCAATGATCTATCATGTGCCCCAAACGAAGATCGCGTGCCAAAGTTACGCCCTCAGGAAGTTGACACACCAAACTACCCAAAACGGGGTCCACAAAACTATTGGCTTTTCATCTTCCGAGGTTAGGGTTTTGGATTTTATTTATGATAAAAAGGCCTTTAGAGCATCATTGTAATCATCTTCTTGTGGATGCGAGTAGTCATCACATATCTTCTCAAATATAAGCTGCCACCATTCTAGCGAGTCTGTCACTCTGTATTTTTACAGTCTCTGTACATTCCTTTCATTAATAGAAATCGTGTATTACTATATCTATGTACTTATGGTTGCATCCCTAGTACATTTATGTTATATTATTGTATATCCATGATATCTCTATGCATTTCTTTATTATATCTCTGCTCTCATTTCGTGCCGAAAATAATCTAGATCAATGGTATCAGAGCAGGCTACTCTTAATCATTTTTTTGTGCATGTCCCCGACGAGGTCCAAGTATAGAAAGTTGGGTCTCGGTCTTGTCTGTCTTGAATAAAATTGCTCTCGCATGCCCAATAAACCCTCCATGGTGGAAGAAAATAAAAATGACGGAGCAACCGATTCTATCAATTTGTTGCTTGAGAAAGCTCTCACGCGACAGAGGGACGAAATGATGGAGAATTTTTCCCACATACTTCAACGCCTGCCGATAGAAACTGGTGCATATTCATCAAACAACCACTTTGGAATCACCTCTCCTTACAAGGTATGGGTCGATTTTGATATTCCCATATTTGAAGGTAAGATAGATGCAGATGCCCTAGATAAATGGTTAAATCTGTTAGAAGGTTATTTCTCTGTTCATAATTTTTCCAACAGGTAAAATATCACCTCCACACTCCTTAAATATCTCCCCCATGTCAAACATTGGTGGGAAACTTACTGGGAGCAAAGTTCCATAGAGGATTATGGAATATATGGGGTTGAGCCCACTTGGGATTTGTTTATGGATGCGGTAAAGGAACAATATTACCATGTTGGCAACTATGAGGACCAATACATGAGATGGACCACACTATGGAAACAGAGGGGCCAAGTAGTCCCTGATTTCACCAATACCTTCCATACCTTGCGCACCAAGCTGGGTATCAAATACTCTAAATTACATTTGGATCTGAAATACCATGGGGTTCTACACATATACATCCAAAGTGAAAAGGATTTTTTGGACATCTCATCACTCTGTGTTTCTTACCGATATGATGTTAAAATCGAGTAGAAATTAAATCACCAAAACAAAAGGGAGTTCAGGTCTACAAATCTGTAACAACCAAAGTATGACAAAGACATCCCTAACAAACAGTCTCCCGAAAACTAGTCCAAGCCAATTGAAAACAAGGGTCACATGAAGAAAAAGGACACTAGAAAATGGTGTGATTTCCACAAAATCCCTTGGAAAAACACTAAGGAATGTCGCTCAAAACAGTCATTGGTGGCTGAGATCAAAGACAAGGAGCCGAACCTTGAGTCAGAATCTGATTCTGAAAATAATGGTAAAATACAGATCATCGACATAGACCCCATTGTTATTGTCGCGAACGAAACAATTCAACCATAAGAACCAACAGATCCTAAAGAGAGGGAGCACCTTTTTCATTCACATATGTGGGTGAAGGGGACCCCACTACATTTTATTGTTAATAGCGGAAGCCAGAAGAACCTCATCTCAGCAGAGGTTGTCAAACAATTGGGATTGTTGACAACAACACACCTGCAGCCATACAACATTGGGTGGCTTCACCAAGGACGAGATCCCTGTGTCATCCAATAGTGTCGATTTTCATACGACATCCAACCCTTAAAGGATGAGGTATTATGTGATGTTGCCCCACTAGATGTCTGTGATGTTTCCTTGGGCCAACCATATATGTGGAGACACCATGTTGTTTATGAGTCTCGACCCCGTAGTGTCATTGTTACTTTGGAGGGTCATCTCTACAGAATACCAAAGGTAGTTCCAACTATTTTTCCACCTAAACAGTGCCTCAAGGTAGTATCTCATACTACAAAAATTAGATTCTTCACAATCTGTTCAAAAGGGGAACAAAAGGACACTGCAACCACTACAGCCTCACCCCAAGCACCTTCTATCCAACATAAATAGGTCGATAAGGTTGCATCAAAGAGAAAATATTCCTTCTACACATATTCCTCTCATGTATCTCAACTTGTTGAACAACCTCAGCCTCAACAGGTTCGTGACAACCTTCCACAAACCGAGCAATGTGACGTCTCCAACAAGGCAAGCAACTCATTAAGATGCAGATTCAACAAACGCTTTTCCCTCTCCCTCGGAAACTCAACACAATGGATACCATTTCTTCCTAAGGAGGGAGGATTGATCCAGGTGGATATCAGTCACCACCCACATTTTCCAACTAGCTCAAAACAATTTTCTGGAAATTTTGGTAATTTACTATTTTTGGCAGTTTTTCGGGTCCTGAACTTTCAGATTTGTTTTGAGGCCCTAAACGACGTATTTTGGGCATGGTTCGGTTGGAAAATATCGTAATGATATTTTCTGCCAACTATTGTATTCCTCGGATAGATCTTTCCAACAATCTATCGTGCACCCCAAACAGAGATCGTATGCCAAAGTTATGCCCTGAGAAGTTGATACACCAAACTACCCAAAACGGGGTCAACAAAACTATTGTCTTTTCATCTTCCGAGGTTAGGGTTTTAGGATTTCTTTATGATAAAAAGGCCTTTAGAGATTCATTTTAATCATCTTCTTGCGGATGCGAGTATCAGTCACATATCTTCTCATAGATAAGTTGCAACCATTCTAGCGAGTCTTTCACTCTATATTTTTATAGTCTCTGTACATTTATTTCATTAATAGAAATCATGCATTACTATATCTTTGTTTTTATGGTTTCATCTTTGATACATTTTTGATATATTATTGGATATCCACGATATCTTTGTGCATTTATTTATTATATCTCTTCTCTCATTTCGTTCTGAAAATAATCTGAATCAGTGGTATTAGAGCATGCTACTCTTGATCATATTTTTAGTGCATGTCCCCAACAAGGTCCGAGTATATAAAGTTGGGTCTCGATCTTGTCTCTCTTGAAGACAATTTCTCTCACATGCCCAAGAAATCCTCCATGGTGAAAGAAAAGAAAAATGACAAAGAAAATGATTCTATCAATCTGTTGCTTGAGAAAGCTCTTGTGTGACAGAGGGATGAAATGATGGAGAATTTTTCCCACATACTTCAATGCCTGCCAATAGAAACCGGTGCATCTTCATCAAACAACCACTTTGAAAGAACCTCTCCTTTCAAGGTACATGTCGATTTTGATATTCCCATATTTGAAGGTTAGATAGATGTGGATGCCCTAGACAAATGGTTAAATTTGTTAGAAGGTTATTTCTTTGTTCATAATTGTTCCCACACGAAAAATATCACCTTCGCACTCCTTAAAGCTCTCCCCCATGTTAAACATTGGTGGGAAACTTACTAGGAGAAAAGTTCCACATAGGAGTCTAGAATATATGGGGTCGAGACCACTGCGGATTTTTTTGTGGATGTAGTAAAGGAACAATATTACTCTATTGGCAACTATGAGGACCAGCACATGAGATGGACCACACTGTGGCAAGAGAAGGGCCAAGAAGTCCCGGAGTTCACTAATACCTTCCATACTTTTCACACCAAGCTGGGTATCAAAGACCCTGAATGACATTTGGTTCTAAAATACCATGAGGCTCTACAAAAATACATCCAAACTGAAATTCATTTTCTGGACATCTCATCACTCGATGTTGCTTATCAATATGCTATTAAAATCGAACAAAAATTTAAGCACTAGAACAAACAAGATTTTGGGTCTGCAAATCTGCAACAACCAAAGTATGAGAAAGATGAACCTAACAAACAGTCTCCGGAAAACCAATCCAATCCACACAAAAAGAAGGGTCACGGGAAGACAAAGAAGGACATTGGAAAATGGTGTGATTTCTGAAAAAGCCCCCGGCACAACATTGAGTAATGTCGCTCAAAACAGTCATTGGTGGCTGAGATCAAAGACAAGGAGTTGAACCCTGACTCAAAATCTAATTATGAAAATACTGGTAAAAGATAGATCATAGACACAAAACCCACTACTATTGTCGCGACCACAACAATTCAACCATAAGGACCAACATATCCTAAAGAGGGGGAGTGCCCTTTTCATTCACAGATGTGGGTGAAGGGGACCCCACTGCATTTTATTGTTGATAGTGGAAGACAAAAGAACCTCATCTTAGCAGAGGTCATCAAACAGTTGGGATTGTCGACAACACCACACCTGTAACCATACAACATCAGGTGGCTTCACCAAGGACGAGATATTTGTGTCAGCCAACAATGTCAATTGTCATATGGCATCCAACCCTTCAAGGATGAGGTATTATGTGATGTTGCCCCACTGGATGTCTGTAATTTTCTCTTGGGAAAGCCATATATGTGGAGACACAATGTTGTTTATGAGTCTCGACCCCGTAGTGTCATTGTTACTTTGGGGGGTCATATCTACAGAATACCAGAGGTAGTTCCAACTATTGTTCCACCTAAACAGTGTTACAAGGTAGTATCTCATACTACAAAATTCAACTTCTTCACAATCTGTTCAAAAGGGGAATAGAAGGACATTGCAACCACTACAACCTCACCCCAAGCACCTTCTATCTAATAGAAGCAGGTCAGCAAGGTTGTAGAAAATCGAAGATATTTATTTTGCACACAGTCCTCTCATGTAGCTCAACTTCTTGAACAGCCTCAACCTCAACAGGTTCGTGACAACCTTCCACAAACTGAGCAACGCAACTTCTCCAACAAGGAAAGAAACTCATTAAGATGCAGATTCAACAAACGCTTTTCCCTCTCCCTCGGAAACTCAACGTAATGGAGACCATTTCTTCCTAAGGAGGGAGGATTGATCTAGGTGGATATCAGTGGCCACTCACCTTTTCCAACTGGCTCAAAACAATTTTCTGGTAATTTTGGTTATTTACTATTTTTCGCAGTTTTTTGGGTCCTGAACTTCCGAAGCCGTTATGAGGCCCTAAACGATGTTTTTTGGGCATGGTCCATTTAGAAAACATTATCATGATGTTTTCTGCCAACTATTGTATTCCTCGGATAGATCTTTCAAACGATCTATCGTTCACCCCAAACGAAGATCGTATGCCAATGTTACGCTCCCAGGAAGTTGATACACCAAACTACCCAAAATGGGGTCCACAAAACTATTGGCCTTTCATCTTCCAGGGTTAGGGTTTTTTATTTTCTTTATGATAAAAATGCCTTTAGAGCCTCATTTTAATCATGTTCTTGTGGATGTGAGTAGTTGTCACATCTCTTCTCAGAGATAAGATGCCACCATTCTAGCGAGTCTTTCACTTTGTATTTTTACAGTCTCTGTACATTTCTTTCATTAATAGAAATCGTGTATTATTGTATCTCTGTGTTTATGGTTTCATCTCTGATACATTTATGTTATATTATTGGATATCTGCGATATCTCTGTGCATTTCTTTATTATATCTTCGCTCTCATTTCGTGCCGAAAATAATCCGGATTAGTGCATCAGAGTCGAGCTACAACTACGAGAGAATAGACATAGAGCTAGTTAAGGAACTAGATGCATAATATAGATGGCCCTGTCGAAGGTTGGAGCATCATCATTAGTAGTGTGAAAAAAATAAAACGACCAGTAGATACACCAGAGTTTGAGGAAGTACCGAGAACTTCAACTTTGACTTCACAATCCAACTTCCACATAAATTACATCCCACCTATGATGGACAACGCACCACCAATCAATGTACCAACAAATGGGAAATACCCACTAGTAACATCACCAGTTCCACCTGGTTTAAGCATTGAAGGAGATATGCTCGGCAAGGTTGTCGATCTTAACTTCATGGATCATGACATCACTGAAGAGAAAAAAATACTAGAGTTGGCCAGGGAAAAATACTTGTGCGCCAAGAGCATGTCGGGCACATCAGCGATAGTGTTGGATCCACAAGTGTGGGAAAGAGGGTTGGAGAAGGTAGGAATATTGAACTTGTTGGATATCCCACACTTTGGATATAGTCTAGAAATTAATGCATGTGTGAAGCTACTACTCAGTTGTGTCCATGCGGGGTCACTCTAGCTTGATCCCCCAATGTTAATTGATACCATGTTGATTGCGTGAATTATAGGTCTCCCAAAAATTGGCGAGGATCTGACCATTTTGTTCAATAAGGAAGGAGAGAGAGCCCTCTCATAATTTATGAAGGAAAATTGCTAGAAATTCAGGGGAAAAAGGGGACTGTATGTTAAAAACATCAGTGACACCAATGTTTGGTTTTCAAAAGAGGCACTGGCCTACAAGTTGCTGAAAAAATGTACAAAGGATGAAGTGTTGGCGCATAATTGATCAGACTAGGGTCCTTCTCAAGTTACCAACAAAAGGTATCATGTATTCTAGAGCATTGGAACTTTCATCTCCTCCAAAGAGAAGAAGTATCACCCAAAGTGCAACCAAGAAAGAAGGGTAGGGAAGGGAAAGGATAATACTTGGGTGGGTTCCCAGAACCTTCAAGATCCACCATGATCTTGCGCAAGATAAACCAATTATAGAACATATCTGAACTCATGCATACAATAACTAAAGATAATTAAATTGTGAAAGGCATTCATACACAGAGACATCATATTGAGCTTATCAAGCATAAATAAGTATTGTAAATATACAATGCATAAGCATAAACACAATATGAGACATTATATTTCAAAATTTTGGGTCCTTCTTCATATATTATCTTCAGAACTTATCAAATACAATCTCAAAGATACAACTTGGTACTCTTTTACAGATTCTGACTCTGGACTCATGTCGCAGAGGTCTATCTACCCATAACTATATATATATTAAAAATTACAAACTTTGATTCACAACAACAAAACTCAACCTATCAACAGTAACCAACCCAACCCAACAAGAACAATAACCAAGAGCTCTTTTACAATCTTATACATCTCATATATATAAGTTGATTGGGATCTTCTAGATTTGGAATCACATGCCTTCTTGTTCTGTTGTAACTTATCTTTCCTTGTTGGCATTTTATTGTCCCTTTCCCCAATCGATTTCTGTTACTTTTCCTTGCTTCACTGTCCATCTTATTATGTATCTTGTGCAACTCGTCTTAAACCAAAACTAGGACTGTAGTCCTTCTTATGTAGCTTCAAATCCAAAAACGAAGGGTCCAACATGAATTACTAGATGCAGTAGTTGTAGATGCAAAAAAATGTGTCGAAGGGGTTCAAATGAAATGGGCCACATTCTTGGTGAACTAATTTCTACAAGATAGTATTCGGGCCCAGGAAAATGTCACATAATTTCACTACACATGGTTGTTAACTTTGATTGCACTGATCAGATGGAAGGAAGAAAGATACTATAATTGCATGGGGACATCTAGAAAAGGTAATATGGCAGGGATATATGCCAACTTATGTCATACGACGATTAAGAGAAGACAACATGACACTAATGCCACATTTTTTTATACTTGGAAAATATCACATATCTAGGTGCACACACATCACACATATCAACGGAGACAATTGAAACATATAAGGATATAACGTGTTTCAAAGAAGGCATGCAAAACATGTATGTGCAGGAAAAGAAGGACTCATCCCACAAATTTTTTCCAACCAACTATAGGTTGACACCAAAATACATATGCTTAGTTGTGAATGAATAGGAATAGGAGTGGAAAATCCTAGCAGAGAAAATGGGGCACCCAGAAGAGGAAGAAGAGAAGGATAAGAGTGATGAGGAACCAAATGACCAGCAAGGGAACAAGTAGAAACCTGGTGCAGGAGATATGCTTGGCCCATCCACAACATAAGAGAAGCAAACAACTCCAACAACAGGAGCAAAAAGGAAGGATAAGGGGAAATAATCGGTAGGAAGGGCGCGCAAGAAGAATAAAGCGCATAGAGAAACTTCAGTATATACTTTGACAATGATGATATGTAATGCATAGGATACCAAGTACAGGATTTCGTGAAATAAATCATGGAGGAAGCAACCAAGAATAAAAAAGATAAGAAACAGAGAGTGAATGATCAGTTGAAAACACTCCAACAAATCTTAGTAGCTTCTAGCCTAGAAACAGAGAGAAGAACGGAGGGAGGACTGTCCATAATCCCAGGAAAGGAAGGAGAGAGTGTGGATCCATTCTTAACCCAGTTATCATCCGGGCATAGAACACTCCAGATTGAGATGAACGGACTGGAATTCCCAATGTCCAAATTAAAATAATAGGTGAATGCACTAAGACACTTTAACATAGTGGTATCGAGGATGTCGATACAAAGAATACAAGACTTGCATATAGGATTATTCCAATAGATTAAGAGTCGAGGAAATGAAGCACAAAAAGAGCTTATAAAAATTATGGACAAAAGAGCCCAATTACAACAACAATATGACACTGCGCTACAATAAAATAAGGAAGTTGAAGGCCGAGTGGAGGCTGTAATGAAGGACAAAATCGAGGCCGAGGAAAGGGTGAATAAATACCTCAAGGAAAATGATGAAGTTGAAATTATATCACAAAAAACCTAAATAGTTGTTTAGAAACTATACAAGTCCATTCCAGAAGTCCCCCTAGTAGTAGAAGCTACTATTGAAGAACAATTATTTAATATTGACGACGTCATCAAGGGATTCATATTGCATATAGAAGATATAAAATTGTGTAGTGCACTAAGAATTCCACAAGAATTCAAAAAAGGAAGAGAGAGAATGGAAATCACAACATTCACTAACATCAAGAAGATATAAGAAGAGTTTTCCAAAATCTATGAGGAGAGTGCGTAGATCTGGACCGAGATAGTGGAGGATCTAGAGATGAAGGTTGTAGAGGCCAAGTTAAGAGAAGCACAAGAAAATGAACAACAAGCTTCAGAGAGGAGGACCACTACACTTCCACTAGTGAAACATATGACAACAATTTTGGCATAGAGGAAGTCATATGTGGAAGTGGAGAAGATGAGGGATCAACATAAGTTCCTTCAATAGCACCTTAGAACAATGAAGGAAGAAGCAATGAGGGTAATCGAAGAACTAGCCATTGCATAGTGTAAGGTTAAGAAAGAAACCTATGAAGCCAAAGAGAAACTTACAATCTTGACAGCGCAGGGGGTTGAAGTGATTTCAAAAATAAGGGAAACAATCCTAAAGGAAGTGGAGGTAGCAAAGGAAACCTCCAAAAAGTTCACGAAGGCATGGAAGAGTAGGAAAGAGGCATGAGCGGCTCGGGATGAGCCACCAGTGAGTGTTGGGGGCCTATTGGATAGGTAGTTTTGGGATACAATTTTTGTAAAATTCTTAAGTATAGAAGAAGTTCACAACAAAGGTGCACAAAGTGTAATATCCCTAGGTCGAACCCAATTGTAAATGTAAATACAAAAGTATGTAAGTTGGTGAGCTATTTGATATCAATTTTTTGTATGCACCTTCAATGGTATAGTGCACACATGTACTGTGTAGTAAAATGATGAAGTGTGCACACCTTAGGATATCACATGAAACAAATTAAGTGTGCACAATTCTGAGGCCAGTGAGACTTTGTGTATATGATGTTTTTTATAGGTTGGTGAGCCCATTTTGTGATGATTAGGCTGGAGAGCCTAGATGTTAAAGCCCATTAAGCCTATTTTTGTATATGTCTCATCATTAATATAAAATACATCACTGCATGCAAACTAACCATGATAAAAGAGTATGGGGGACTAAACTCCACTAGTTGGGGAAAGGGGGGGGATAAAAGGTAAGAAAAAGGGCTAAGATAGGGAGCTTAAGCCAAAAAAGAATATTATATTAATATTCCTTAAATCATTAAGTATGGAAAATTATTTTATCCTAAGTTCTAAGGATGGGGACAAGTGGGCCAAAGTAGCTCCCAACATGACAAGTGTCAAGTTGGGAACATGCATACATATAGTTTGGACTTAGTTCATTTTTGGGATTCCTTTCATCCTTGAGTCATCCATTCAATCATTCTAGGATTTCACTCACTCAATCAATTGTCCTTGGTAGCTTCATGTCAATGTACCTGAACCTATATCTATACCCATACCTGTTTGTGTACCTGGTTATCTTGGGAGATGGACTAAAGAAATGGGTTTTCAGGCTCGTGGGATACTAAAGAGGTGGGTTTCCAGGCCTATGAGCAATTTCTCTCTGGGTGAGAGAATTTTCGGGAATTGATTTCCTGGAGGTGCTAAACTAAAACTACATGGCTCTGAGACTTCCTGTCCAGTCTGTTGTTGAAGCTCGAAAAGGAAGTGGGGAAACCAAGGAACTCTTGAGCAGAGAAGGGGCACACCTTTTGGGGTGGGATAGACATGTGGGGAATGAGGGACTGTAGGTTGTTATTTTTAGTTGGCACCTGTGATGGAATCTTTCCTGTTGTTTATGACACATCATCCTGGTTAGATTCCTTTACCCTGGTGGATTTTAGTCCCAACTCGGAGGTGACCCACTGCTGAGAATGATGAGAAGTGTGGTCTAAGGTTGGGAGGTTCGTGGAAGGTATGCACGCATTTGGTGATATTCATACCAAGATAAGTGTCATTTGTCTGATAAATTGCATGCTGCATTATTATTTATGTGTTTATTTTTATACGTTTATCCTATGTGTGGTTTATAGATGTCTTTATATTTATGGTATTTCCTGTATATGTTGCATGATTATGTTTATTGTTATTTAAATATGAATCCATGCATTTACATAATGTATTTGTCTATTTACATTATATATATAAAGTTCTGCAAGAGTTCTATGTGTATATGTTTTAATTGCATGCAATTCGAAAAATTTATGTGGCATAGCTCAATTGGATGCTAGGTATGTTACAGTATGGTATCAGAGAATGAAGGCATTTTCTGGAGTAGCATGGCCCAACCTGGGTTGTCGGGGATGTTACAGTATTGTATCAGAGATTGAGTTTTCAACACTGAGCATGGATGGGCCAAGAAAGTTGAATTGAAGAAAAATTTCATAGAGGATTTATTTCGAAGTGGGAAAATTTCAAGTTGTTGAGCATCCATGGTAAAGAGTAACAACAATTGCACGGAATTGGGAAAAAGCGCCAATTTCTATTGCTAAATTCATGGTAAAATTGAGACATTTGGCCATGTGGTGAGATATTCTTGATTTAATACTTGTTCTAGCAAATTGAGACCTGGAATTGGTCAAATTTGAAGTTACAGTGAAGAAATGATAGATGGAGCGAAATTAGTTGATTAAAATTCTCAATTCATGAATTGAGTTTGGGAAAAATTCGTTCCAAGAATGTCAACCCACATCGATTTGTTGTTTCAGAGGTTGAACTGGTGTTATCAGGGTGAAATTGAACAAATTTCATAGTTGTATAATGTCTATGGTAAAAATTGGGAAAAGGTTAGGAAAAAGCCCCAATTTCTGCAGTGGAATCCACGAGGAATTGATGCACATAAAAATGAATGTCTGCAGGTGGGTGCACTAAAAATGCATGATGCACAGTGAAAATCTTGTGATATGTGGAAAAATATTGGCGAGCGGGTATGTGTGCTAAAATTGGGCGCTGCGCAGAAAAATATTGGTGTGCGGGTACGCGCTCTAAAATTGGGTGTTGCGCAGAAAAATATTGGTGTGCAGGTACGCATGCTAAAATTTGGCATTGCGCGGAAAAATATTGGCATGCGGGTACACACACTAAAATTGGGTGTTGCGTGAAAAAATATTGGCATGTAGGTACGCACACTAAAATTGGGCGTTGCACGGAAAAATATTGGCATGCGGGTGCGTGCGCTAAATTTAGCATTGCACGGAGTGGATTGAGTGACGCATGCATAATACTGGCATGTGGTATGCACACACATAATAATGGCATGCGTGGTGTGCGTAGTATTTCCAGAGTGCAGAAAATTTTTGTTGGTGCACGCACAATATGGGTATATGTTGTCACACAACAATTTAGTTAATGGTGCACTCAAAGTATTGGAACGCGGTGGGGGCATAATAAACTTTGGCATGGTGCAACACGTAGAGTGAAATGTGTGCAGAATATTAGCGTGAGACACAAAAATGGCACGTGACACATTTTTTTTTTGTGTGCAACAAGTATTAGTGCAAGAACCAAAATTTTGCGCGAGAGATATTGACGCGCAACACAAAAGTAGTGCGCGCCAGTTATTGGTGCGATAGAGAAGCGATGCATGATAGTTATAGATGAGAGGAGCATGGATAACGTTGTGGTGTTACTGCGCATGATAAATATGGGTGTACAAGTTTAAATTTGTGCATGCAAAGTTGTTTCGATGGTGAACAACAAAAAAAAACCAATGAATTTCCACGACATTTTATACTGTTTGAACGTCATTTTTTTGCAGCGCGTTTTTGAGGCCCTTAACAACATTTTTAGCTACTCAAAAACCATGAGAATAGAGTCTACTTTGTAGAAATGTACACTATGTCTCTGGAGCTCAAATAAAATATCTCGGAGAGAGATTCATAATGGTGTAAATCGTTCATCAAACAGAGCTTTATGAGAAAGTTACAGCACAAACATTGCAGGGTAAATTTTAAGACCCAACTAACTTCGAAGAGCCATAACTTTCTGCTCTGTAATAAAATTGAGGCACAAGAGAAGTCAATGGAAATATATTAAGGTGTTTAGAATTTGGGGGAAATAAGGTTTTAAGTTAGCGGATCTCCCAAATCCCAAAGTTTTGAAGTACAGGAGCCCCGAAGCTCCAAAGAAACATTTGTTCGAAAGTTTTCCAATTTGGCATTCAGGGAAAATGAAGGGCAATGAAGGTGAAATATTCGAAGATTGAAGTTCCATAGGCTTGAATTCCCAAACATATGTATAATATCCTTTCATCTAAGCACTTGGTCATATCCCATGGTGACATGAGATTTTGGCAAAAATAAAAGGGGGTTGGTGCTCGAACTTTGATTTTTTTTAAAGACATAAAAGGGCTTAAAGAAGGATCCCATGGGGATTTTGATTTGTAAGGACCTACTAATAATGGAAATTACAGAATCCTGAAAACCTAAAAAGAGGATTCAGCATGGTTCCAAGAGCTATTTTGGCTCTGAAGAGGAAGAACAAATGTACAGGTATTACATCACATAAAAGACAATTTTTAAATAACCATAGCTTCCTACTCAAGACTTAAAATTGAGCAAGGGAGAAATCATTGTAAATATCTTGGACACAAGAATATAAATGTTCACCTAGAAATTTGACCTGGGAAGTCAATTTCCTAGGAAAATAGAAGAAATAAGTATGATGTATTATTGAACCAGAATGGTTCATAATTTCACGAAGTTGTTGAATCAATTAGCCTAATAAGTTATTTTGGTTGCACATTTTTGCAGAGTTAACAACTAGTAGATCATAATAGAGTTAGCATAGAGTGAAGAAGGATGGAAGATACATAGGGGTCTTACAGTCAGGAATATGAGATCATAAGTATGGACGTCCATATGGGAATTGAGGGAACAAACTCAAATGGACATGGAGAAGGAAAGGAAGAAAGCATGAACTTGGAGAAGACCATTAAAAATTTGCAAAAGGATGTCCAAAGTCATAAATATGATAATGAAAATATTATGAAATCCAAGGAGTAGTAGGAGGACTTGAAAATAAAATAATGTAGATCTTGTACCAAACATAAAATAAGATGGATAAGGAGAATGGCTCAAGAAAATCAGGAATCACAGGTCTCCTAGTGAGAAAAGAAGAACAAGAAGTGTTAGCATACATCACCATCACTCCTCGAGGAATTCCAATAGGAGATCCCACATCAACTCAAGTCCATCCCATGTCAGGAAGCATAATAGGTCTGGTGTGAATGAGCTATGAGGAGAAATGAACAAAACAAAAACTCCTACATTTTATGGTGAGCACAAGAAGGATGAATATGTCGAGGCATGGTTTCTAGGCATGAGAAAGTACTTTCAATTACATAATTACTCTTCTCACACAAAAGGAAGAATTTCCATCTATCAACTCAAAGGAAAGGCATCCATGTGGTGGGATCAAGTTGTGTAGGTGCATCACATTAAAGAGAAAAATGTTACTTGGAATGAATTCAAGAAGTATTTTGAAAATAAATACTTGACTAAGAGATATTATGACAACAAAATGAAATTTATTTGAACTCAATATTAGGAGTATGACCATAGATCAATGTGAAAGAAGGTTTCTAGAAATACTAAAGTATGTTTCTTTAATCAAGGATGAGATAGTTAAGATTCAGAGGTAGCTGAGTGGGTTTCCATCATTCATCAGTGATAAGATGCAATATGATGATCCCAAAACATTGGACGAGACCATAAGGTGAGATAAATGCCTATATGATCAGCATAAAGCCAGGCCAACGTTCCAAAAATCTTGGTAAGACAAGAAGAAATATAAGATGGAATAGAGGAAGAAAGGGACTAAACCACCATTCTTCAAAAATAATCCTTAGGGACAGCCAGATTCTAGAAAACCCAAAGAAATTAAGATAGGGGGGGAAAGGCCAAGGTAGCCAGCTATTAAATGTTGGGGATGTAAAGGAGATCATATGTATATCTATTGTCCTCACAGAGGTGAAACAGTGAGAATTGTTCACAATGTACAACAAGTTAAAACAATGGAGGACATGGGCATAAGTGTACCAAGGATCTATGCATCCCTGGAAAAAAAGCAAGTAGAGTTTTAGTTGCATATGATTGAGATAGAAGGTATGATCAACAACCAAACCATTACTATTTTAATTGATTCGGGAGCAAGTCATAGTTATATAGATCCTAATATGGTGGAAAAATTGCATTTTCCAAGAATCAAGCATGGAAAATATTGGTTGGTGCAGCCAACTACTGCAGCTAAAAGAAACATTAATGAGATGGTTAAGTCATGTCCAATTGACATGACTGGACTGACCATCAAGGAAAATTTGAATATCTTTCATTCAGGTTCCTATGACTGTCTAATTGGGATGGATTGGTTGGACCAACACCATGATATCCTAGAATGTCATAATAAGGGATTTACTTTCCTGGATGGGCAAGGGAACCCAAGGACAGTACATGGAATTCCTAGGGAAATACCTATTAGAGAAATTGCAACAATGCAATTGAAGAAAAGTTACAGGAAAGGATGTCAAATATTTGTAGCTCATATGGAAGAGAGATATCGAGATAAGGTGTCAAATATTGAAGATCATGTAGTCCGAAATGATTTTGGGGATGTATTTAAAGAAATACCAGGACTACCCCCTAAAAGATACATTGATTTCTCCATAAATATGATGCCTGGAGCAGCTCCATTATCCAAGAATCCCTACATGATGAGTCACCAAAACCAAAATAGTTGCAAATGCAGCTTGAAGAGATTCTGAAGAAGGGGTGTATACGCCCAAGTGTATCACCTTAGGTGTCCCAATTTTATTTTTGAAGAAGAAGGATGGAACCTTGATACTTTGCATGGACTTCAGGTAGTTGAACAAGAGAACTGCAAAGAATAAGTATCTTTTTCCAAGGATTGATGACCTCTTTGATCAGTTGAAGAATGCAAAAATATTCTCCAAGATTGAGCGCAGGTCAGGTTATCATCCGGTAAGAATTAAATAAGAAGACACCAGTAAGACTACTTTCCGAACAAGGTATGGCCATTATGAATTCATAGTGGTGCCATTTGGGTTATCAAATGCACCAACTGTTTTTATGTGTTTAATGATGGTATTTTCAGAGAATACTTGGATAATTTTGTCATTGTCTTTTTGGATGACATTCTTATATATTCCAAGTTGGAGGAAGATCATGAAAAAAACTTGAGGTTTTTACTACATATATTAAGAGAGAATCAATTGTATTCCAAATTGAGCAAATGATCATTTTATCAAAAGCAAATCCAGTATCTCAGACATATCATCTCAGAAGAAGGGATAACAGTGGATATGGAAAAAATTGACGCCATTAGAGGATGGTAGTCCCCTAAGAATGTGACTAAGGTAATATCATTCATGGGCATTGCAGGATACTATAGAAGATTTATTAAAGGATTATCAAGGATTGTACTCCTGATCACTTTCTTGCAAAAGAAGGGAGTGAAGTTTCAGTGGACAGTAGAATGTGAAAAGAGTTTCCAACAATTGGAGCATCTATTAACCAGTGCTCCAATAATCAGGATCATAGATCTGAATGAAGACTTTATCGTATGCATTGATGCATGTAAACAAGGACTTGGTGGAGTCCTTACTCAAAATGGATATGTTGTATGTTATGAATCAATGAAGTTGAAGGAGCATGAGAGGCTCTATGTTACTCATGATTTGGAGTTGGAAGCCATAGTGCATGCCTTGAAGAAGTGGAGACACTACCACATGGGGAAAAGGTTCTAATTGAGGACAGACCACAATGGTCTAAAATATTTATTTGGACAACCAATTCTAAATGCCATATAAAGAAGATGGTTAGAATTTCTCAGTGAGTATGACTTCAATATAAATCATATCAAAGGGAAAGAGAACAAGGTTGTTGATGAACTTAGTAGAAGGGTGCATGAGTTGCATGCTACAACCATCAGCATGTATGAATCTGATTTGAAGGACATAATCTTGGAGGCTGCAAAATCAAATTTGCATTACATGAAAATAGTAACAAAATTACAACAAGGTATTTTGCAGTAGAAACTTGAAGATTACAAGCTGGGAGATGATGAAGTTATCATGTATAGAGGTAGAATTTATGTGCCAAATTCCTAGGAATTGAGAAGTATCATATTGAAATAAATGCATAATGTACCTTATGCTGGGCAACCACAGTATCAAAAAACTATTGCAATTGTCAAGAGACAATATTATTGGCCAGGTATGAAGCAAAAAGTTCTCTAGTATATTACCAAATGTTTGGAGTCTCAAAAGGTCAAGGCTAAGCATAGACACCCAACTGGGTTTCTATAACCACTACCCATTCCTGAGTGGAAATGGGAAGTTTTAACAATGGATTTCATCACCAAAATACCTAGAAAAAACAAGCAGCATGATTCTATCATGGTAGTGGTGGATAAGCTTACCAAAGTTTCCCATTTTATTCTAGTAAATATCACTCACAAGGCAATGAACGTTGTTGATATTTGTATGAAGGAAATTTCTCGACTGCATGCTATACCCAAGACAATTTTGTCGGGTAGAGATCCGAAATTTACATAAAATTTTTGGAGAGGATTATTTAAAGGATTTGGAACAATTCTAATCTTGAGCACAACTTATCATACAGAGTATGATGGAAAAATAGAGAGGGAAAACCAAGTGATTGAGGATATGTTGAGTATGTCTGTGATGGAAAAATCATAAAAATGGGAAGACTACCTACACTTGGTAGATTTTGATTATAACAATGGGTACCAAGCATCTCTAAAGATGAGTCAATTTGAGGCACTTTATGGCAGAAGGTGCAACACAACAGTAAGTTGGGACAACCCAGTAGACAGAGCAGTGGTTGGGCCAAAATTTCTCACGGAAATAGAAGAGAAGATGGAAAAAATAAAATAGAATTTAAAGGCTACTCAAGACAGGAATAAAAGATATGTTGATAAGGGTAGAACTCAAAGGGAATTTAAAGTGGGTGACCATGTATTCTTGAATGTGAAGGCCGACAGAGGTTCCCTGAGGTTGGGAAATTGTTCAAAGTTGGCAACTAGTTGTTGTAGGTCGTCTAAAATCCTATAGAGGATTGGGCCTATAGCATACATTATTGAATTACCTGCATCTATGTCTATTCATAATGTATTCCATGTATCATTTCTCAAAAAGTATGTATGTGATGTTAATCATGTTATTTATTGGAATGTGATTCAGGTGGAGAAAGAAGGCACTTTTCAAGTGCATCCAATGTGCATATTGGATCGGAAGATCAACCAGCTCTGAAATCGATCCATAGATCTAGTAAAGGTCCAATGGACTTGGTACAGTCCTGATCATGCCACTTGGGAGCATGAGGATGCTATGCGGGAATAATACTCGCATACTTTTGAAGGCTTTTGAAATTTTGTTGGTATATATATTGCACTAAGGACAATGCATAAATAAGGGGAGGGGGATGTGACACCCCAAGACTGAGCGCCAGTTGTAAATGTAATTATTTTTTATAGGCTAGTGAGCCTGGTTGTTATAAGCTATAAGGTGTTGATTAAGGTTGGTTGTCATTGATGCCAATCGTTGAGGAAAGTCCGGTAGAAAATTCTAGTAGCACAAAGATTTGGATAATGGAATCAAGTTTGTTTGATGTAAAGATGACTCATTATTGTCTTATCATGGTTGATAAGAAGTACAGATGGATGAAGTCCAAAGTGGTCCCCTTATGGTGAAATCCCTCATGGGAAGACGCTTTACGGATTGGGTTATCCTAAAATTATGGTTAGAGAGCCCATGATTAATTGTGGAATAATGAGATGAGGGTCAGTTAATTTGTTAGTGAAACTATTCTAGATGGATAATTCTTTTCATGCCATTTTCGGTGGTATGTGGAACGTCACATAAATCCTCACGGTTAGAGAGTTATGGCCATGTGAAGTTGGAGGGCCCTCATGAGTCATCTAGAAGCCCCCAAAAGTCAAAATGTTTGCAAAAGTAATTGTTTAAATAATAAAGTTAATGGAGAAATCCATAAAATAAGGAAAGTGGGATGCTACATGAAAGTATAAATAAGAGGCAAGGCTCTCTCATTTTAATCACACTTGAATATCATTGAATATCTATTTTTGTGAAAGGTTATTTGGGAAGGTATTATTGATAGAGAAAAATTGCAGCAGAAAAAGTGTGGCAGGAAAAGTACATTAGAAAAAGTGAGGCAGGAAAAGTGCGGAAGAAAAAGTGCGGCAAAAAAAGTGCGTTAGAAAAATTGCGGCAGAAAAAGTGCATCAGAAAAATCGTGGTAGAAAAATTGTGACAGAAACATCGCGGCAGAAAAATCGTGACAGAAACATCGTGGCATAAAAAGTGTGGCAGAAAAATCACGGCAGAAAAAGTGCGGCAGAAAAAGTGTGGCATAAAAATCACGACAGAAACATGGTTGGGGTCTATTTATGAGAGATATGACACATCTTGTTTGAGGTATGTTTTGTGAGCTAGGGTTTATCTCTTGAGATGGTATTGGATGTTCAGTATTGTTGCATATATCAAATTTGTTGAGGGATACAGTTGGTATTTTGTTGTTGGTATTTGGCATATGGGTATTAATATTTCGGTTGTGACGTGTTGCTGAAGTTGTTGTTTTATCTTTAGGCTACATAACAGTGAGGTTGTGGCACATGGTTTGTTGTAAGGATTTATGGTATTTGGTTTATGGATAGAGTGATGAATTTTTATGATTATATTGGTGTATGTCTTTGGTATATGGTTGAGGTACATGTTGGGTTCATTGTTGAGACAGGTAGTTGATGAGTTGACACATACATGAGGTGTATAGTTGATGATGTTGGTACATCTTGATGAGTCATAGTTGATGTGCAGTTGATGCATGGTACATGTTGCTTCAGGTTATTGGTACAAGTTGTTTGGTGCAGGTTGATTGGTACAGGTTGTTACAAGTTACTGGTACAAGTTAACAGTGACAGGTTTATAGTGGTAGTGGTTGATTTAATGATAGTGAAATATTATCTACATTTGTCATTTATATTTCAGGGCGGTTGGATGGGGCAAGGATAGGTGGTTGTAGCCACCTTCCGATTATAGTCGGAGAACATAGGGGGTTGTAGTCTCCTTCTAGTTGTAGCCAGATAATTGAGGAGTTGGAGCTTCCCTCATGTAGTAGCCTAAAAAACTATGGGGTTGGAGCCTCCTTCCAGTTGCATCTTGAAAAAAAAGGAAGTTGGTGCTTCTAGACTTGTTGCATTCCAGACCAAAAACACAAATTGGACTAGAACTTCAGTAGGTTGTAAATAGCAGCCTAGAACCCAGAAAAAGGTGAAACTTGGACAAAGTGTCCAGAATATGTATATAAAGAAAACCAATGGATCGCCCATGAAAAATCCAATGGAGTAGGTGAAAAAATAATTAATTACAATGCAAAGTTGCGCCAAGTTGACGAGTGAACAAATTTTTTTTTTTATTAATGGCAATTTTTAAATAACCATTACTTTCTGCTCAAGACTCAGAATTGAGCATGGGAGCAGGTGTTGGATAGTAGAATATAAATATTCACCCAAAAAATTGATCTAGGCATTCAATGTTTTATAAAATCATAAGAAATAATTCCAATATATTATTGAACCAAAATGGTTCATATATTTTCATGAAATTGTTTAGTCAGTTAACCTGACAAAGTTTTGTTGGCTACACATTTTGCATATTTAACAACAACTAGATCATATCAGGATCAACACAAATTCCATAGGAATGGAATATGCACAGGGGACTTACATCTAGGAAGATGATTTCAGAGGGATGGATTTCCATTTGGGCATTGAAGGAACAAACTCCAATGGACATGGAGAAGGAAGGGATGAAAACATGAATATGGTAGACACCATTAAAATTTTTCAGAAGGATGTCCAAATCCATAAATTTTATAATGAAAGGCTTATGAGATCCAAGGAGAAATAGGAGGAATTTAACATGAAGTTAATGCAGAGCTTGAAAATAATAGAAAATAAATTGGATAAGGAGAGTGGCTCAAGAAAATCAGGAAGTCATAGGTCTCATAATGAGAAAATAAGAACAAGAAGTGTTAGTAGACATCACCATCACTCCCTGAGGCATTCCAATAAGAGGGCACACAATAACTCAAGTCAATCTTCTGTTAGGAAGCATAAGAGGTCTAGGGTGGATGTGCTATGAGGATAAATGAACAAAATCAAACCTCCTACATTTGATGGTGAGCACAAGAAGGATGAAGATGTAAAGACATGGTTGTTGGGCATGAGAAAGTATTTTCAATTACATAATTATTTATCTCATGTAGAAGGAATAATTTCCATCTATAAAATCAAGGGAAAGGAATCCATGTGCTGGGATCATCTTGTACAAGTGCAACAAATTAAAGAAAAAAGTGTTGCTTGGAGGGGATTCAAGAAGTATTTTGAGAAGAAATATTTGACTAAGAGATACTATGACAAGAAAATGAAAGAGTTCTTTGAACTCAAGCTTGGGAGTATAAGACAATTAAAATTTAGAGGTATTTGAGTGGATTTTCATCCTTCATCAGTGAAAAAATGCAATATGATGATCCCAAAACATTGGAGGAGACCATAAGGCGAGATAAATTCCTATATGATCAACAAAAATCAAGGTAAACTTTCCAAAAAGATTGGGAAGACAACAATAAATTCAAGATGGATCAAAGGAAGAAGGGAGCTAAGCCACCATTGTTCATAAATATGAATCAAGGAAAGACAACTTCTAGAGAACCCAAAATGACTGAGACAGGGGGTTAAAGTCCGAGGGAGCCACCTATTCAATGCTGGGGTTGTAGAGGATATCATATGTTCAAAGATTGTCCTCATAGAGGTTAAAAAGTGAGGACTATCCACAATGTACAACAAGTTGAAACAATGGAGGACATGGGCAGAAATGTACCAAGGATCTATGTAGCCTGGACAACAAGCAAGAAAATTATCAATCACATATGATTGAAGTGGAAGGTATGATCAACAACCAAACCATTTCTATTTTAATTGATTGAGGAGCTAGTCATAGTTATATAGATCCTAGGATGGTGGAAATTTTGCATTTTCCAAGAAGAAAGCATGGAAAATCTTGGTTGGTGCATCTTTCTATTGGAGCCAAAATAAAATTTAATGAGATGGTTAATTCATGTCTTATGGACATGAATGGACTAAACACCAGGTAAGATTTGAACTGTTGATTAAGGTTGGTTGTCATTGATGTCAACCCTTGAAGAAATCCCGGTGGCACAAAGGTTTGGGTAATGGACCCAATTTTGTTTGATGTAAAGATGACTCATTATTGTCTTGTCATGGTTGATAATAAGTAGAAATGGATTAACTCCAAAGTGGTCCCCTTATGGTGAAAGCCCTCATGGGAAGATGCTTTGTGGATTGAGTTATCCTAGAAGTATGGTTAGAGAACCCATGATTATTTGTGGAATAATGAGATGAAGTTTAGTGAATTTGTCAGTGAAACTATCCTATATGGATAGTTCTTGTCATGAAATTTCTAGTGGTATGTGGAACGTCACATAACTCCTCACGGTTAGAGAGTTATGGCCATGGGAAGTTTGAGAACTCAGGTTTGGGTAATGGACCCAAGTTTGTTGGATGGATAATGGTATGATTTTTGATATATTTGAAGGTAGTACTATTCTATATGGATATTACATGTCATTCCATTTATGGTGGTATGTGGAATGTCACATAACTCCTCACGGTTTGAGATTTATGGCCTTACGAAGTTGGAGGACCCTCATATGCCATTTAGAAACCCCAAAAGGTCAAAGTGGTTTAATATATTTTAGAAGGTAAATAATAAAGTGAAGTTATGAGTTTACTATAATTCATGGTGAATACAAATGAATTATTTAAATAATAAATTTAATGGAGAAATTAGAAGTGGGTTAACCCTAAAATAAGGAAAGTGAGCAAAGTGACCTAGAAGATGTTTTTAAGGAAGCTACTTGGAGAGTATAAATAAGAGGAAAGGATATCTCTTTCAGATCACACTTGAGCATATTTAGTATATATAGGTGTCTGAGGTAACCAAAGGATATATAGGTGTTCTTTTGATGATACTTTCTAAGGTGTTTCAGGTAAAAACGTCATAACTTCTTCATAAAAAATCCAAATTTAGTAAGACTAAATGTGTTGGTTATAGTAAATTATTTAGTATTATTTATAACAATTTCATATCGATTCAACAAATATTCTGTGCGGGCCACACTCTACAAGGCCGCTCTCTAGAACAAGCCAGAATTTAGCAAGGTATGCCATTTTTGCTATAACTTCTTTTCTGAGAGGTTCCAAGTAGTGAAACCTGGAGGAATTGCATAAAACACACTGAAGAACATTGTGTATCAATTTCATATATCTATTCATTACAAGTACAAATCTATTATTATTTCAAGTTAGGGTTGTTGACTAATCCAAAACTAGTCATGTGAGACTGAAGAAACGTTTGATGAAAATTCTAGTCTCTTGTTGTTAAAGTTAAGGAAGGTTTACAGGTATGTGATCACATCCACCAGGTCTATTACAAATTTACAAATCATATTTTGATGATGAAATTGATGAGGTATTTTGGTTAAGGTACATGTTGTGTACATGGTTGAGACAAGTAGTTGATGAGTTGACACATACATGAGGTGTATAGTTGATGATGTTGGTACATATTGATGAGTCATAGTTGATGAGTAGTTGACAGATGATTGGTACATACTTGGTACATGGTTGGTTGCACTTTTTTATGGTACATCTTGATTACAGGTTGTTTGGTATAGGTTAGTGCATGGTTGATGCACTTGTTTATGGTACATGTCAGTTATAGGTTGAGGTAAAGGTTTATGCATAGTTGATGCATGGTTCATGTTTATTGGTACAGGTTTACAATGGTATATCTCACAGTGATACTATGACAATGGTTCCATCATTGCACTTTTACTTCAGGGTGGTTGGATGGGGAAAGGACATGTGGTTGTAGCCACCTTCTGGTTGTAGCCGGAGAACATAGTTGGTTGTAGCCTCCTTCTGGTTGTAGCCATAAAATTGGGGAGTTGGATCCTCCCTCAGGTTGTAGCCTGAGAAACTAGGGGGCTGAAACCTCCTTCCAGTTGTAGCTGGAAAACAAAGGAACTTGGTGCTTCCAATGAATGTAATTCTTCAATACATATAAGAAAAAATAGTTCATGGTTTTCTCCCACTTTGGATTTCCATGTAAAACACTGGTGTACTATGTATGTGTATGATTGTTCATTTGTTCATTTCTCATTATTAGATGATAATTATACATTGATATTGTTGGACACACCTACCACACTTAGAGGGGGGGTGAATGAGTGTGGGGCTCTTTTTCCCAAAACTTCCCTCTTGCACAAAAACTCATCAATTAGCATTCACCATTTATTCATTACCCGTTGTTGTCATTTATAACTAGTTAGATGTGAGCACATATCAGCAACATATATCAGAAATATATCATCAACAAGTCATCACCACAATGAACACAAAGAACACAAGATGTATGTACAATTTTATTTTTATTACGGACTACAATCCTTGGGGTTTATCAGCAACAACTGAATAGAGTACAACTCTACAAGAGCACCATCTCTATATGAAAGACTCATCTTGCATTCTCAGCACCAATTGAGATGAGGGAACAATCCTCAACAGATATCAATCTGTACCATAAACAAGAGCATCAACCATGCACCAACCTGTGCCAAAGAACCTGTAATCAACCTGTACCATAAACAAGTGCATCAACCATGCACCAACCTGTAATCAACCTGTACCATAAACAGGTGCATCAACCATGCACCAACCTGTACCATAAACAAGTGCATCCAACCATGTACCAAGTATGTACCAATCATGTGTCAACTACTCATCCACTATGACTCGTCAATATGTACCAACATCATCAACTATACACTTCATGTATGTGCCAACTCATCAACTACT
>ML779488.1:158521-193923 GCA_009831015.1 Picea engelmannii | reverse complement strand
TGACAACTCATTGATCCATCTTCATCTATGCATTCTCATCAAGGACAATACATATTATATTGCATCAATCATCAATCAATCAATCCTTTGACATCAATCAATCACTTGACATCAATCAATGACATCAATCAATCAAACCATTGACATCAATGACAACATGATCCAACAGATATAACACTTGGATTATTTGGTTTAAAAAGGATTATAATTGCTCTATTACTGACTCACCCCCCCCTCTCAGTAATCCAACAATTGATTTCAGAGCAGGTTCCTTCAGAAATCAGTTTAACCACTGAAAGGTAGATCATGGAGAGAAACAACTTGTATAAGTATGGAATACCATAGTTTGATGGATAGAAGTATGATTTTTGGAGCATAAGGATGAAGACATATATATAGGCACAAGTATTTGAAATTTGGCAATCAATTGTAGATGGATACATAGCACTAACAATTCCACCAACAAATGACAAAGCAGTGAAACTCGGTCAGAATAATTCCAAAGCCACAAATGCATTTCTGAAAGGTCTCAATGAAACTATATTCACCAAATTTGCACATTGTAAATCTGCTAAAGAGATTTAGGACAAGCTTCAAAATATTTATGAAGGAGATTCAAAAGTCAAAGCAGCAAAGCTTCAAACTTACAAAGGTCAGTTCGAACAACTAAAGATGAAGGAAGATGAGAATATTGCAGCCTACTTCTTACGAGTCAATGAAACATTGAATGCAATCATAGGATTGTGAGAAGAAATTGAAGAATCTGTAATTGTTCAAAAGGTACTAAGATCTCTTCCTATGATATTTGACCCTAAGATATCATCACTAGAAGAAAGATCAGATATAAACTCATTAAGCATGGATGAACTGCATGGAATCTTCACAACATATCAAATGAGAAATGAACAAGAAAATCCATATGTAAAAGAAGCAGATTTCAAAGCATCCAAAAGATCAAAGAAAAAGTAAAAGCAACAAGAAGAACATAGCAACAACAATGACGTCTCATAAGATGATGAAGAAGTGCCCAACTTCGTCAAAAGACTGAACAAGGGAACCGATGGTAGGTATAGAGGTAAGCTTCCTTTAATTTGTTTTAATTGTGATGGTATTGGTGATTTTGCTAATAAATGTCATAAGAAAAAGAGAAATGATGAAGGTTACTCAAAAGAAAAACAAACATATAAAGGAAAAAAAACTACAAATAAAGTTTTCAAGAAAAGCTTATGTAGAAAAGAAGACATCTCATCATCAGATGAATATGAAGTTAGTGATAGTGAGACAGGAAGAGTTCTATTCATGGCAATAGAAGACTCTAATAAAGAAGACTCCAAAGAAGAATATGAAGAAGCCGAAGAAGAATATGAAGAAATCGAAGAATAAATTGAAGAGGCAGAAGTTGACTACCGAGAATAATTGATGTGTGCCATAGAAGTTCTCAGAAGAGAAAAGAAGAAAAACAAGAAACTACAAGCAGAACTAGACAAGAAAGAAGACACTCAAGAACTAGAACAAATGATCACAAATTTGAAGGTTCAAATAGAACAATATAAAGAATTGAAGAAGAACTCAAAGAACAACTAGAAGAAAAGGACAAGATCATTGGAAATTTGGAAGAAAATATTGTCACATTAAGAAAGAATATTCAAAAGAAAAATATGCAGAATAGCTCAAAAGTTTTGGATAACATTATCAGCAGTCAAAAATATCATCTTGACAAGTCCAGACTTGGATACAATCAGGCAGAAAAGGGATCAAGCTCCAAAACAATAGAGCAAGAAACATATCCAAAAAGCTATGCAGAAACAATCAAAGGGGATAGGAAGATATGCAAGGAAGATTACAGTGACACTCCTCCACTGAGAAGATTTAGATTTCAAAATCAACAACAGACAGGTAGGCCTCAAGAAGTAGAAGGATTCATAAGAGCACCTCCTTTCAGAAGATACTCAACTCCCAGGTATCAGACTATATTTTTTGGTTTATGTTATGCATGTAATAATTTTGGACATAAAGCTATGAATTGCAGAGCTAACAAAAGGAACATAAAAAACTTTGAAAGTCATACACAAAAGGGTTATCTAAAAAGGCCTAGTGAAACACAGAGAAGAATCTACAACAAGTTTGAATATTTGAGCACTGAAGTGGAATGTTACAAACGTAACTAATTTGGACACATGGCCAAATATTGTAGAATGACAATCCCTCCTAGAGAACTGCAAAAAAATAACAACAGTCACAGACAGGAACCTCAGAAAAGGACATGAATAAGAAAGAAAAATCATTATAGCAATGAGGAATGCACACTCGCTCTACAAGCCAAGAAGAATAAACGTGGTTGGTATGTTGACAATGGTTGTTCAAAACACATGGCAGGTGATAGAGACAAGTTTCTTACATTAATAAAGGAAAGAGATGGATCAGTCTCCTTCGGAAATGATGATTCAACTAAAATCATTGGAAAAGACAATCAGAATTGGGAACAAGAATACAAAGGCAGAAAATGTTCTACTAGTATAATATATGAAACATAATATTCTAAGTGTGATTCAAATGTGTGACCAAGGTCATAAAGTTATTTTTGATTCACAAAAGTGAGAGATAAGGAAAGAAGGTTCAGGAAAATTAATTGTTATAGCTGCAAGAACTTCAAGCAACATATATGTGTTAAGTGAAATTGGAAATGAAAAGTGTTGTCTAGGAAAGGAAGATGAAATTTGGCTATGGAACAGAAGAATGGGTCACATACATTTTGATAACCTTGTCAAAGTCAGCAAAAGAGAAGCAGTCAGAGAAATTCCCCAGATCACGAAACCAACCAACACTTTATGCAAGCATTGTCAACAAGGAAAGCAAACAAAGACCAGGTTCAAATCAAAGGAATATTTAATGACAAGAGCACTGGAAATTGTGCACACTGATCTAGTTGGAACAACTACAACAAAGGGTTTAAAATGTGAGAAATACTTTATGTTATTAGTTGGTGATTATACAAGAATGACTGCAATTTGTTTTCTCAAGAATATGTCAGAAGCTTTTGAAAACTTAAGATCTACAAGGAAATGGTTGAAAATGAAATAGATTCAAAAATCAAATGCTTGAGATATGTTAATGGAGGAGATTTCACTTAAAAGGAATTTATGGACTACTATAGCAGTCATGGAATAAAAAGGAAATTCTTCGTTGCTAGGACACCTCAACAGAATGGAGTTGTTGAAAGAAAGAACAAGACAATACATGAAATGGCTCGAACAATGCTAATGGATTACAAATTGACAGATATATTTTGGACACATACAGTGCATACAACAGTTCACATTCAAAATAGAGTAATGCTCAGAAACAACACTGACAAAACTCTCTACGAGCTATGGAAAGGAAAACCAACAAATGTGAAGCACTTCAGAGTTTTTGGAAGCAAATGATACATCAAAAGAGAAGATGGCAGAGTGGGAAAGTTTGACTCTCGTGTGGACAAAGGAGTACTTGTTGGTTACTCAAGTAAAAGGAAAGCATACAAGTGTTACAATATGAGATTGAACAAAGTTGTGGAAATCATCAATGTAACAATTAATGAAACAGGCAGACTAGAATCAAAGGAAGAAGAAAATGAATCAATGGAACATCCTTTCGAAAAGGAAGCATAAGATAAAAAAGAAGTAGAAGAGGAAGATGAAGAGAATTTGACAGAAGCAAAAGAGCAAGTTCAACAAGTGTCTCCAAAGACACCTAGCAGATGAGTACAGAAGAATCATCCTTCAGATCATATTATCGGAAACAAATATGCATGAGTTGAGACTAGAAGAATAATCTGTTCACCAGAACAAACACACCTAGCACTCTTATCTACAATTGAACCAAACTGTTTTGAAGAAGCCAACAATGATTAATTTTGGAATAAGGCCATGGATGAAGAATTGGATCAAATAGACAAAAATGACACTTGGGAATTGGTTCCAAGACCAAAGAATAAGAATGTGATCGACACAAAATGGGTTTTCAGGAATAAATTGAATGAATATGGACAGGTTACAAGGAACAAAGCTAGATTTGTATGTAAAGGATATGCACAGATTGAAGGAATCGACTTTGAAGAGACATTTACCCCAGTAGATAGAATGGAAGATTTTTTTTTTCTTTTAGCTTATGCATACTCCAAAAATATTAAAGTGTATTAGATGGATGTAAAATCCACTTTTCTGAATGAGGAACTTGAAGAAGAAGTCTACATTGAAAAACTAGAAGGATTTAAGTTGTTAGAGAATGCATACTATGTGTGAAAATTAAAGAAGGCCTTGTATGGTCTAAAACAGGCTCCTAGAGCATGGTACTCTAGACTGGATAAATATCTACAAAAGGCAGGGTTCAGAAAAGGAAGTGTAGACAACAACCTCTACATCAACGTAAGTCAAGGTAATATTTTATTAAGTGAAGTTTATGTTGATGATATTAATTTTGGTAGTGATGATGACAGGTTAAGCCAGAAATTTGTAAAGGACATGCATAATGAATTTGAAATGTCATTACTTAGAGAACTATCCTTCTTTCCGGGACTTCAGATACGTCAAAGAAATCAAGGATTTTTTATTTCTCAAACCAAGTAAATCAGAGAAATGTTAAAGAGGTTCGGAATGGAAGATTTAAAAACAGTTATCACTCCCATGCAAACCAGTTGCAAGCTAAGAAAAGATGATGATTCAAAGTCTAAAGATCAGAGGCAATACAGGTCAATGATTGGTAGCCTACTATATGTGACAAAATACATACTGAATGTAAAGCAGGCACTTGGACAGGTGGCACAATTTCAAGCAGCACCAAAGGAATCACATGTATTAGCAGTGAAGAGAATTTTCAGATATCTCAAAGGAACAAAAGAGTTTGGATTATGGTATTCAAAAGGAAAGGATCTATGTCTTATTTCCTACATAGATGTAGATTGGGAAGGTTGTATTGATGATTGATGAAGCACCAGTGGAGAAATGTTTTACCTGGGCGAGTGTTTAGTATCATGTTTAAGCAAGAAACAATCATCAATATCTCTATCTACATCCGAGGCAAAGTATATTGCAACATCAACATGTTGTACACATGTTATTTGGATGAAACAAACTTTGATAGATATACATGTTCAGTATGATGAGCCCATTCCAATTTATTATGATAATATAAGTGCCATCAGTATCTCAAAGAACTCGGTGATGCACTCCAAGACAAATAACATTCCAATCAAGTATCACATTCTACGGGAACAAGTTGCAGAAAAGAACATCAAAGTTGAGTATGTGGGAACAAAAGAACAAGTGATAGAAATTTTTACAAAACCACTTCCACGAGAAGTCTTTGAGTATCTTCGCCAAAGACTCAGAGTTATTTCTACTCCAAAATGAATGCTTTTGAATTCTTATCTTATATGTCTTATATGTACACAAGGAAGCACCATAAAGAGGACAATTCAGTCAGGGGGAGCAGCCCCAGATGGAAAGATACCTTTGCCATTGATGACAAAGGGGGGGAGATTCATCAAATGTAGATGACATAGGCATGATTCCAGGGGGAGAAATGGTCACAGAGATGCAGAGGACAGAGGCATGTTTCCAGGGGGAGCATGAGTGATATGAATTTAGTATTGCATGACATAATTTCAGTTTTGCATCAGAGTGTTGCCATCAATGCCAAAGGGGGATATTGTTGATTAAGGTTGGTTGTCATTGATGTCAACCCTTGAAGAAAGCCCGGTAGCACAAAGGTTTGGGTAATGGACCCACAATTTTTTTATTTAAATATGACTCATTATTGTCTTGTCATGGTCGATAATAAGTATAAATGGATGAACTCCAAAGTGGTCCCTTTATTGAGAAAGCCCTAATGGGAAGATGCTTTGTGGATTGAGTTATCCTAGAAGTATGGTTAGAGAAACCATGCTTATTTGTAGAATAATGAGATGAAGGTCAGTGGATTTTTCAGTGAAACTATCCTATATGAATAGTTCTTTTCATTCCATTTCCGATGGTATGTGTAACGTCACATAACTCCTCACGGTTAGAGAGTTATGGCCATGAGAAGTTGGAGAACCCCGGTTTCGGTAATGGAACCAAGTTTTTTTGATGGATAATGGTATGATTTTTTATATATTTATAGCTAATACTATTCTATATGGATATTACATGTCATTCCATTCCTGTTGGTATGTGGAACGTCACATAACTCCTCACGGTTTGAGAGTTATGGCCTTACGAAGTTGGAGGACCCTCATATGTCATCTAGAAGCTCCAAAAGGTCAAAGTAGTCAAAGTGGTTTAAGATATTTTAGAAGGTAAATAATAAATTTAAGTTATGAGTGTACTATAATTCAAAGTGAATACAAATGAATTATTTAAATAATAAATTTAATGGAGAAATTAGAAGTGGGTTAACCCTAAAATAAGGAAACTAGGCAAAGTGACCTAGAAGACGTTTTTAAGGAAGCTACTTGGACAGTATAAATAAGAGGCAAGGCTCTCTCTTTTAGATAAAACTTGAGAATATTGAATATATATAGGTGTCTGAGGTAATCAAATGATATATAAGCCAAATTTTTGAGCGAAGGTGAAGAAAAGAAGGCCGAAATTCAAGGAAGTATAAATTCTTTTGATGATTCTTTCTAAGGTGTTTCGGGTAAAAATGTCATAAGTTCTTCATAACAGATCCAAATTCAGTAATAGAAAATGTGTTGGTTAGAGTACAATATGTAGTATTTTTTGTAACAGTTTCATATCGATTCAACAAATATTCCGTGTGGGGCACGCTCTACAAGGTCGCTCTATAAAATAAGCCAGAATTCAACAAGGTATGCAATTTTTGCTATAACTTCTTTTATGAGAGGTTGCAAGTAGTGAAACCTGGAGGAATTGCATTAAACACACTAAAGAACATTGTATATCAACTTCATATATTTATTCATTACAGGTATAGAGCTATGATTTTTTCAATTTAGGATTTTTGACTAATCCAAAACTAGTGATGTGAGACTAAAGAAAAGTTTGATGAAAATGCTAGTCTCTTGTTGTTAAAGTTAAGGAAGGTTTGCAGGTATGTGATCATATACACCAGGTCTATTACAAAGTTACAAATCATATTTGGATGATTAAATTGATGAGGTCTTTTGGTTAAGGTACATGTTGTGTAGATGGTTGAGACAAGTAGTTGATGAGTTGGCACATACATGAGGTGTATAGTTGATGATGTTGGTACATATTGATGTGTCATAGTTGATGAGTAGCTGACACATGATTGGTACATACTTGGTACATGGTTGGCTTCACTTGTTTATGGTACAGGATGATTACAGGTTGTTTGGTACAGGTTGGTGCATGGTTGATGCACTTGTTTATGGTACAGGTTAATTATAGGTCGAGGTACAGGTTTATGCATAGTTGATGCATGGTTCAGGTTTATTGGTATAGGTTTACATCGGTATATCTCACAGTGATAGTGTGATAGTGGTTCCATCATTCTAATTCTACTTCAGGGCAGTTGGAAGGGGAAAGGACAGGTGGTTGTAGCCACCTTCTGGTTGTATCTGGAGAACATAGGGGGTTGTAGCCAGAGAATTGGGGAGTTTGATCTTCCCTCATGTTATAGCCTAAGAAACTAGGGGGTTGGATCCTCCTTCCAGTTGTATATGGAAAACAAAGGAACTTGGTGCTTCCAATGAATGTAATTCTTCAAGACATATAAGAAAAAACATTATGTGGTTTTCTTTCGCTTTGGGTTTCCACGTAAAACACTGGTGTACTGTATATGTGTATGATTGTTCATTTGTTCATTTCTCATTATTGGATGATAATTCTACATTGATATAAAACTTGAATTATTTGGTTTAAAAAGGATTATAATTTCTCTATTACTGATTCACCCACCCCTCTCAGTAATCCAACATGAACATATTGCCTTTAGGTTCCTATGACTATCTAATTGGGATGGATTGGTTGGACCAAAATCATGTTATCCTAGACTATCATAACAAGGAATTTACTTTCTTGGATGAGGAAGGGAACCTAAGGAATGTGAAGGGAATTCCCAGGGCATTAACCATCAGAGAAATTTTAGTATTGCAGCTAAAAAAATGCTATAGAAAAGGGTGTCAAATATTTTCATCTCATATGGAAGACACACCTAAAGATAAGGTTCCAAATTTGAAGGATCATGTAGTCTTGGAGGATATTTAAGATGTGTTCAAAAAGGTACCAGAACTACCCCCAAAGAGAGATATTGATTTATCTATAAATTTAATGCGAGCAACTCTAGTTTCAAAGACACCTTACATAATGAGTACACCAGAGTTGAAGGAATTGCAAATGCATCTTGAAGAACTTCTGAAGAAGGGGTATATACACCCAAGTGTGTCACCTTGGGGTGCCCTAGTCTTGTTCATGAAGAAGAAATACAGGACATTAATATTGTGCATTGATTTCAGACAGCTGAATAAAGTGATTGTTAAGAACAAGTATTCATTGCCAAGGATTGATGATCTCTTTGATCAATTGAAGGATGAAAAGATATTTTCAAAGATAGATTTCAGGTCAAGATACAATCGAGTAAGAATTAAAAAGGAATATATCAACAAGACTTCCTTGAGGGCAAGGTATGGTCATTATGAGTTCACAGTGGTTCCATTTGGGTTGTCAAATGCACCAATTGTTTTCATGTGCTTAATGAATGGTGTTTTTCGAGAATATTTAGACAAGTTTGTCATTGTCTTTTTGGATGACATCCTTGTATATTCCAAGTCAGAAGAAGAGGATGATCATCATTTGACGATGGTGTTGAAAGTATTAAGGGAGCATGAGTTGTATGCAAAATTGAGCAAGTGCACATTTTATGAGAAGCAAATTCATTATTTGGGACATATCATTTCAAAGGATGGAATAAAAGTGGATCCTAAGAAGATATACACCATTAGAGGATGGTTAGCACCAAAGAATGTGATAGAGGTAGGATCATTCATGGGCCTTGCAGGCTACTATAGAATATTTATTAAAGGATTCTCAAAGATTGCACACCCAATCACTTCCTTGCAAAGGAAGGCTGTGAAGTTTTAGTGGACATTGGATTGTGAAAAGAGTTTCCAACACTTGAAACAATTATTAAGAAGTGCTCCAATACTAACAATTGCAGACCCAAATGAAGACTTCATTGTATGCATAAATGCATGTAAAGAAGGACTTGTTGGAGTCCTCACTCAAAATGGGTTTGTTATATGTTATGAATCAAGGAAGTTGAAGGAGCATGAAAGACACTATTCCACTCATGATTTGGAGTTGGAAACCATAATGCATGCCTTAAGGAAATTGAGACACTACCTCATGGGGAAAATTTTTGAGTTGAGGACAGACCATAATGGTCTGAAATATTTATTTATCAACCAACTATAAATGCTAGGCAAAGAAGATGGTTAGAATTTCTCAGTGATTATGACTTTGATATAATTAATATCAAGGGGAAAGAGAACAAAGTGGCTGATGCACTCAGCAGAAGATTGCATGAATTGCATTCTAAAGCCATTATCATGTACCAATCATATTTAAAAAAAATAATTATAGAGGCTTCCAAATAAGATTTGCAATATAAGGAATTAGTGGCAAAATTATAGCAAGGTAATTTCCAGCAAAAAATTGAAGAATATAAGCTAGATAATGATGAAATTATCATGTACAGGGGCATAATTTTGTACCAAATTCCCATGAATTGAAAAATATGATATTGAGGGAAATGCATAATGTACCTTATGATGGGCACCCAGGTTATCAAAAAACTATTGCAGCTATCAAAAGTCAATATTATTGGCCAGGCATGAAGAAATAAGTTGCTAATTTTATTGCCAAATATTTGGAATGTCAAAAGGTAGAGGTTGAGCATAGAAACCCAACTACTTTACTACAACAATTACCAATTCCTGAGTGGAAATGGGAAGTTGTAACAATGGATTTCATCACCAAACTGCCCAGAACAAATAAGCAACATGATTCTATCATGGTAGTGGTGGATAAACTTACTAAAGATGCCCATTTTATTCCAGTTAATCTCACTCACAAGAAAACCAACATTGTTGATGTTTATATGAGATAAATTGCTAGATTACATGGTATACCCAACACAATTGTGTCTGACAGAGATCCAAAATTTACCTCAAATTTTTGGAAAGGATTATTTAATGGATTTGGAACAAATTTGAATTTTAGTACAACTTATCATCCAGAATCATATGGACAAACAGAGAGGGTGAATCAAGTGTTTGAGGATATGTTGAGGATGCATGTGATGGATAAACCATCAAAATGGGAAGACTACCTACACTTGGTAGAGTTTTATTAGAACAATGGGTATCAAACATCTCTAAAGATGAGCCCATTTGAGTCACTTTATGGAAGAAAGTGCAACATGCCAGTAAGTTGGGATAACCCAACAGATAGAGTAGTGGTTGGGCCATATTTACTTAGGGAAATGGAGGAGAAAATGTTGAAAATAAAATAAAATTTAAAGGCTTCCCAAGACAGGAAGAAAATCTATGATGATAAGGGCATAACTCACAGGGAATTTAAAGTGGGAGACCATGTATTTTTTAAATTAAAAGCCAACATAAGTTTCCTGAAGTTGGGAAATTGTTCAAAGTTGGGAGCTCGCTATTGTGGGCCATTTCAAATCCTACAGAGGATTGGTCGAGTGGCTTATATGATTGCATGGCCTGCATCTATGTCTGTTCATAATGTATTCCATGTATCATTGCTAAGGAAATATATACCTGATGTTAATCATGTTATTGATTGGAATGTGATTCAGGTGGAGAAACAAGGCTCTTTCCAAGTGCATCTGGTACGCATTTTGGACCGGAAAATCAAATAGCTCTGGATCCAAACCATAGGGATTGTAAAGGTCTAATGGACCTAGTACGGTCCTAAGGATGCCACTTAGGAGAATGAGGATGCAATGCGGACAAAATACCTGCATATTTTTTAGTATTTTTGAAATTTTTGTTGTATATGTGTACATAATGCACTGAGGACAGTGCATAAATAACAGGAGGGGATTTTAATATCCCTAGGTTGAACCCAATTGTAAATGTAAATACAAAAGTACATAAGCTGGTAAGTTGTTTGATATCATTTTTTTGGATGCACCTTCCATGGAATAGTGTGTGCATGTACTGCATAATAAAATGATGAAGTGTGCACACTCTAAGATACCGCATGCAACAACTTAAGTGCGTGCGATTCTGAGGCCAGGGAACCTTTGTGTATATGCTATGTTTTATAGGCTGGTGAGCCATTTTTGTGATGATTAGGCCAGAGAAACTAGATGTTAAAGGCTAGTGAGCCTATTTTTGAATATGTCTCATCATTAATATAAAATACATCACTGCGTGCAGACTGACCACGATAAAAGAGTATGGGGGACTAAACTCCACTAGTTGGGGAAAGGGGAGGATAAAAGTTAAGAAAAAGGGCTAAGCTAGGGAGCTTAGGCCAAAAAGGAATATTATATTAATATTCCTTAAATCATAAAGTATGGAAAATTATTTTATCCTAAGTTCTAAGGATGGGGACAAGTGGGCCAAAGTAGCTCCCAACATGACAAGTGTCAAGTTGGGAACATGCATACATATTTTTTGGACTTAGTTAATTTTGGGGATTCCTTCCATCCTTGAGTCATCCATTCAATCATTCTAGGATTTCACTAACTCGGTCATTTGTCCTCGGTAACTTCTTTTCACTGTACTTGAACTTGTATCTATACCCATACCTGTTTGTTTACCTGGTTAGCTTGGGAGTTAGACTAAAGAAGTGGGTTGTCATGCCCGTAGGATACTGAAGAGGTGGGTTGTCGGGCCCGTGAGAAATTTATCTATGGGTGAGAGAATTCATGGGAATTGATTTCCTGGAGGTGCTAAAATACAACTATAGGGCTCTGAAACTTCTAGTCTGACCTATTGTTGAAGCCTAGAAAGGAAGTGGGGTAACTGAGGGACTGTTGAGAAGAGAAAGGGAACACTTACTAGGGTGGGACAAGCATGTGGGGAATGAGGTACTGTAGGATGTTAGTTTGAGTTGGAACCTGTGACAGAGTCTTGTGTATTGTCTATGACACATCATCCTGGTTAGGAATCCCTTTACCCGGGTGGAGTTTAGTCCCAACTCAAGGGTGACCCACTGTTGAGAGTGATGAGAAGTGTGGTCTAAGGATGGGAGGTTTGTGGAAGGGATGCACATAGTTGGTGATATTCATACCAAGATAAGTGTCAATTGCGTGATAAATTAAATGTTGCATTATTATTTACATGTTTATTTTTATGGGTTTATCCTATGTGTGGTTTATAACTGTCTTTATATTTATGGTATTGCTTGTATATGTTGCATTATTATGTTTATTGTTATTTCAATATGAATATGTGAATTTACATAATGTATTTGTCTATTTACATTATATATATAAATTTCTGCAAAAGTTCTATTTTTATATGTTTTAATTGCATGCAGTTCGAAAATTTTATGTGGAATAGCTTAGTTGGATGTTGGGTATGTTATAGTATGGTATCAAAGAATGAAGGCATTTTCTAGAGTAGCATGGTCCTCCCTAGGTGGTCGGGGATGTTACACAAAAGAAGAAGAAAATATAGGGAGTGCGCAAGTGGGGCTCATCCAGGAGGACAATGAGCACCAGAGGTGCATCAAAAAGTATAGCATGCATAGATAAGAATAAAGAAGAGAAGAAAGAATATGAAAATGAAGGATGAAAACTTGACATGATAAATATGGAAGGATGTGAAAAAGTAGGAAGAACAGAAGAAAAGCAAAATGTAGACAAAAAAACAAGCAAAATCCACTGAACAACCTATTAACTGGAATAATCATGAATTGTAATAGGGATTTTGGAGGATGTATAAATATGGCCTTTAAGCCATAGATTGTATGTATAAATATGTAATGGGTTGGGAGAATAGGGGTTCCTCCTTGGTTGTTCTTGAGTGTTGCATTCCTTTCTATGTATTGTATGGTTCGTTTATGGTCCATTGAATATATGAATCTATGTTTGTATGAAAGAGATGATGCAGAGGGAGAGAGGCTTGCATTGGAGAATGACTAGGCTAGGAGAAGCAAAAGATAACAATGACATATCTTTGTAACTGCAGTGTGTAATCATGAGTAAATTACCAAACCCATTATAAAGAAGCCACTCATTGTGGACGTATCCCATAGTTGTTTGAACCACGTTAAATCTTGTCTTCACTCTCTTTTTTGTGTGTTTTTATGGAATTTGTTGGTTGCATGTTAGAGTAGATTTATCTTATGTGTATTCATGGAACAATAGTATAACTATTACATTAATAAGTTTATGTAGTAATATGGAATATAATGGTGGTATGAACATAAGATCCACTAAGAAATATAATAAGAGAAACTACAAAATAATGTACACATAATCAATAATTAAGAATAGACCGAATAATCACCTCTCATTCCCTCACTACTGCATAAACCTGGTTCCTGCATTCCAAATAGATACCTCAGGAGAGACTTCATCTGTGCAAGAAGGTGATGTCGAAAGGGTCGGTGTCTGGTGGGTTTTGCTGGTAACATATAACTCGAACCTAGGGTCTTACAAACCGCATGCAGTTGGCATGAACATGCAGTTTTGGGATATAATTTTGGTAAAAAACCTTAGTATAGAAGAAGTGCACAGTGTAGGTGCATAGAGGAAGAAGGACAGATAGGGAGTGTACAACTAGGTTGCATCCAGGAGGATAGTGAGAAACAAAGGTGTAGCGCCCCAAGACCGAGTTCTAGTTCTAAATGTAATTATGTTTTACAGGATGGTGAGCCTGGTTGTTATAAGCAAGAAGGATTATGTGAATATTAGGCCGGAGAGCCTAGGTGCTAAAGGCTAGTGAGCCTAGTTTTGTATATGTAATGACTCATATCATTAATAAAATACATCATTACATTTATACCGACCATGATAAAAGAGTATGGAGGAATAAAATTTACTAGGAAGGGAAGGGGGGGGGGCGCTGATATCCTAGGGCTAATCTAGAGGGATTATCTCCAAGGGAATATTATAATATTATTCCTAGAGACTAAGGCATGGATAAATCTTATGAGATCCTAAGTTCTTATGAGAAAGATAAATTAAATACAAGTGGAGAGAAACGAGCTCCTGGAGGGCCATGTGTCATCAAGGGCGCATGAAAATAAATGTGGGGAAGGTAGTCCATTTTGGACTCACTCTGTCATTCTCCCCGTTCACGAGAGCATTCATGATTCTTTCCAGTCACTCCAGTAATATACCTTTGAAACCTTCACACACTCCTTGAGTTTTTCATGGTACCTGGACCAAGCTAGTACGATCCCTTACCCAAACTCTGATGTTTCCATTTCCCGTACCTTTCCAGTTACGAGAAACATTGTATCCCTTTCCCAAACACTATTACTTCCAACAGTTGTGCCATCACTTATTCCATACCTATTTTCGGCTACTGCCTTCACCTGAGCCCGTACATGGTTGACTACAGGGAGGGATTGAAGAAGTGGGTTTTCAAGCTCATGGGATTGAAGAGGTAGGTTTTCAATCCTGTGAGAAACTCTCTCCAGGTGAGATAATTCTTGGGAATTGAATTCCTGAGGGGGCCTAGCTACAACTGTAGTGCTCTGAGACTTATTGTTCGACCTATTGATGAAGCCCTAGAAGGGAAGTGGGGTAGGCAAAGGACTGTTGAACAAAGAAGGGGAACACTTCCTAGGGTGGCAAATGCATGTGGGGAATGAGAGACTATAGGCTGATAGTTTTAGTAGGCTCCTGGGACAAAATCCTTCCAATTTTCTATGTAGCTTCAACCTGGAAACCCCTTTACCCGGGTGGAGTTTAGTCCTAAATCGAGGTGATCCACTCTTGAGATTTTTGAGAAACATGGTCTAAGGCTGGGAGGATCATGGAAGGTATGCATGCAGTTGGTGGCCATATGTTAAAATATATGTATCAATTGTATGTGAATTACATGCTATGTATTTATACATGATTTGAGTTTTACGGGTTTTTCCTGTGTTTGCTACATGTATACTTTTACTGTTGTTTTTGCATGATTATGTGTAGTTTCATAATATATTTGTCTATTTAAATTTGTATAAATATATATAGTAGAAATGAAAAATTGGTATGTGGCATAGTCCAATGGCCTAAGGATAGGGATGTTACAAATTGGTATCAGAGCCCCAATTTTCAACACCGAGCCTGGATGGGTCGTGTAAGTGGAAATTGAAGAAAACTTTTCACAAAGAATCATTGTCGAAATGGACATATTTTGAGTTTCAGAGCATCCATGAGTTCCAAGACAGCACTCAGAGCACACCTTAATTGTGTTTGAAAACTCAGGAGGTGTCGAAGTTTGAGAAACCACAATGGTCGTAGGATCTATTCCAGAGAAGGCATATCCCTCGTAGTCGTCATATCTGGGAAAGTTACATGGTTGTTAACTCTTCAAGTCCTTCAGACTTCGCTACTTCGACGGTTTTCAACTCTTTGACAAAAAGGAGGAAAAAACCATGAAGCCTCGTAATCTTGAGGCATATCTCAACTGTAGATCTATGGAATAAGGTGGGACATTGGATTCTCAAGTGTTTTGGCAATTCGACACTATGGGATAATTGGGTTTTGGTTTCACGGAGTAGAGTTTTCCCCGAAGTATCAAAGTCCGAAGCCAATCTAGACCATTCGTGTTTGTGGACATGTGTCCATATATTAGCAAGTACTTGAGAATTCATTGTTCGGGAGATTTGTAGTGTAGAGTAGAGAAGTATTTTGAAGCCTGAAGCACTGAAGCTATGGGGAATGCATGTTCAGGACTCCAGGAGTTCGACGTTTGAGAGTTTTAATGTAAGTGGAAGAAGAAACCTCTGAATCCTGAAGTTCTAAAGCTTCAGAAAGCGTATGTTCGAAATTTTAGCGTTCAAGTATTTTGAAGTGTTATAATGTGAAGTCTTATGAAGCTCAAAGCTCTGAAGCACCGAAGTATTAAAGCTCCGGAGAGTATCAGTTTGGGGAGTTTGCCAATTCAGCATTTAGGGAAAATGTTGTGTTGTGTTATGAAATCCTCTGAATCTCGGTGTACCGAAGTCCCGAAGCATCGGAGTGACATGGCATGAAGACATCACCTAGGGTGATGTGGGATTTTGGCACAGGGACAGACCTGAGGTTCGATCCAAGAGCGCACCAACAAGCCCTAGCTACTGGCCCTTTTGGAAACACCTACGAAGAACGTGCAGTCTCACCCAGAGTAGCTAAGAGGGGGGTTGCATGACAAAGATGTCTACAACGAGGGGGTGGAACTAATACAACAATAATGTAGCATTCAGGTGTCACTATCAGTTAGATCTACACTGCACATCTATAGATCTGATCTAACACAATAATGCAAAGGACAACATAACAATGACAGGAATCCAGGCATCAATCACACATACAACACAAAATGTACGTGGTTCACCCTCTCTCTAGGGATACGTACAAAGAACTATTATTATGATATATTAAGATAAATCTTACAGTTTCGATCTGCGCTCTGGCTAGCAGATCCTCTCTCTTCTTCCCTCTTTCTCTCCCCTTCCTGCACACCCAGCTGTAGGATATGATCTTCGTACCCAATTGAATATCTTACAATACTAGAAGGCTCTCACTCTCATCACTTCTCTCTCTCACAGTACAATAATCTCTCAATCAGCCACAATCAATAGCAATACCCAATGCTACTACTGGCTTGACCTAGGTGCTCTCGACCTCTATTGATGCATTACAGTCCTTCATCGACATCCTTAGGTCGAAACCTAGGTGTCAAAACCATAATTACCCAAAACCCTAAGTCAACTTGACTCGTGTTTTTCGGTCTTCGCCAGCCTGTCTTTCCTTCCTCGTAACTTGGTGCTACAAAGAATCCAATAGTGGCTTTCTCTGCTTGTTGATTTTTCCATGATTATTTTCTCTTGCTGATCTGTCATCCTTAATCTCCTCATTCAATGGCTTGATTTTTTGTACTTCACTCCATCTTTTCTGTTCTTTTGCTTACTTTGACCCAGTGACAGTCACTGTGTTTCCCGCGTAGTTCTCATTTTACCTTTTCTTCCTTGATATTCACTTCCTTCCATAAACAAGGGCCAACAAGCCCCCAACACTCACCTGTGACCCGTCTCGAGGCACTTCAGTTCTGATCCTTCCATGTCACTTCAAATTTGGAGTGCGGAGTGCAGCCTTTTCTTTCTGCTCCATGTCTCCTTCCCTTCCTTGTGCAGATTGTCTTTTCTGTGTCTGGTACCCAGTTTCAACTGCACCTGGTACCTAGACCCTTTGCTCCTTTTTTTTACTGAGAGTTGTGAGGCAGCTGGTTGTCATAGTACAACTTCAGTCGACTCCCATTTACTAGTCCCTTTTCCCATTCTCCCTTCAATGTTTTCAGCTACACAACCCCTCCTTCTGTAACATAGGCGATCTCATATGGTCTGAGCCAATGCATTCTAAAATTCCCTAGATGTTTTATGAATTTACTGTTATACACCAGTACTAAATCACCTTGCTTAAACACCTTCTTCTTGATGTGTTTGTCATGATAGACCTTCTCTCTTCCCTTCTGTACCTACTGATGGAATCCTGCAATAAATCTATCTTCTTCTAGTTCAACCAGCTGGGAAAGCCTCTCACGAACAACACCAGTATCATCCATGTCTGTAAATGCAACAATTCTTAAGCTTGGTACCAAGTACTCCATCGGGACAACAACTTCAAGGCCATACACCAACTTGAAAGGATATTCGTTATTAATTTCTTGCAAGTGGTTCTATAAGCCTAGAGTACTGCTAGTACTCTTAAATCTCATTCATCCCTGTTCACACTATAAATCTTTGTCAATGTTGTCTCCAAGATTTTGTTGAATGCTTCAACTGTTTCATTTTCTTGTGAATGATAAGGTGTACTCTTTTGATGGTGGAATGCAAATTCTTTAGTCAAGGCTTCAACTGTCTTGTTGATGAAATGAGTGCCTTGGTATCTCATAAGGGTCTTAGGGAATCCAAACCTAGTTATTATGTCCTCAAATATAAAAAGCGCAGCTATAGTTGCACTACAGTCCTTGACTGCTCTTGCTTCGACCCATCTAGTCAGGTATTCTATCATAGTGATAATATACCTTGCTCCTGTGCACTTTCCTGGTGGATTTATAGGTCCCACAAAGTCAATGGACCACTTTTAAAATGCTTGTAGGGTAGGCCACCACAGGCTTTGGTATACTCTTTAGCATCTCTATGTAAGGTAGGCCACCAAAGGCCAGCTCGTAGAAACTTCTGCGCAATAGCTTTTCTTGCGTAATGTCCTCCTGTGATGCCTTCATGAGCTTCTACGAGGATCAGTGGGTGCTCTTCTTCCATCACACATCTTCTTAGTATCTCGTTAGGTCCCATCTTATATAGCTGACTAGCTATCAGTGAAAAGTCTGCAACACTCATTACTAGCTATTTCTTCTGGGAAATTGTATATTCACTTGGATCCATTCCCGTTGACACGAATGGGAATATGTCTATGAAGTTGTCATCCATCTTCCTGATGGTGAGCATATGTGCATCCAGTAGTGTATCCTCCAGAATGGTGGGTTCTCCACCATGTTCCAACCTCGATAGGTGGTCAGGTCCCTTGTTCATTCTTCTTGTCTTAACTATGATCTCAAAATCATATTCTTGAAACAGGAGAAGCCATCTGCATATTATCCCCCCCAAAAATGTCTTGTTGACTAGGTACTTCAGTGCAGAGTGATCAATAAACATTTTAAAGTGTCCTCCCAACAAGTAGTGGCCGAATTTCTGTAATGCATACACCATGGCTAATCCTTCTCTCTCTGTAGTGGTGTAATTAATTTCAGTTGTGGATAGATTTCTATTGGCAAATGCTAATGGATGATCAATGTCCCCTTCTCTAGGTTGTGCTAGTACTTCTTCTAATGCAATGGAAGACACATCAACATGCACATGAAATTCCTTGGTCCAATCTGGAAAGACCAGAATAGGTGCAGTCACCATATTTTGTTTCAGTGTGTTGAAGCTCTGCTGGCATTCTTCTGTCCAACCAAACTGACAATCTTTCTTTAATAACTTCTCCATCGACGCAATAATCGGAGCATATCCTTTGATAAAATTTCTATAATAGCTAGTATGTCCTAGCACAGTGTGCAGTTGTTTGACTGAGGTAGGAGGTGACAAATCAACTATAATTTCAATTTTGGATGGGTCCACCAACAATCCTTGCTTGCATACAATATGACCTAATAATACTCCAAATGGTGAGAAGAATATGCACTGCATTTATCCAACATTAGCCTTAGACATTCAATATGGTTTTTCAGCAAAATAAAAACAGTCCAGTCATCAAAATAGGCTTCTAAGAACTTATGCAAAAATTCTTTGAGCGCTTCAACCACCACCCTAGAAAATATGGTTGATTCTCTAGTCCAAATGGCATCACTGTGTATTGGTAGGATCCCCATTCTGTGGAAAATGTGGTCTTGTGGCGGTCCTCTTTGGCAATCCAGATCTAATGATATCCTGAAAACCCATATGTAAAAGAATGTACGTCCTGGCCTCCCACATTGTCTAATACTTCATCGGTGAATGGTGTAAGGAAGGGGTCATGCAAACAAGAATCATTCATCTTTCTGAGGTTCACACATATTCTGATCTCACCTGTCTTCTTGTCTTGTACTACCATAGGGCTGATCCACTCCAACTCTTCGACAGGTTCAATAATCCCTTCTTCCAACATTCTGTTGAGCTTAATCTTCACTTTTGCCTTATATTCCGGGTTCAATATTTAGGGTCTTTGCTTGACTAGATTTGCATATGGTTTCAAAGGTATTCTCATATATCCCATAGGTCCTTTGATACCCTTCATATCAGTGAAATTGGTTGGGAACAAGTCCTGATACTCGTGCAATAATTCTGTAATTTTGTCAATGGTAGCAACATCCCAGTAATCTCCGACATTGGCAAGATTTGGTGTCTCCTCTATCCCAATATTGACTTTATTTATCTTGATCGGTTGTCCAATGAATGGTAGTTAAACTCCTGGTCCTTCCACATCCCTTTGGCCTTGTGTCTCATCAATTTTTACCTTCCTCGGATCATCATCTTCGTCGGCGTTAATGTTGTAACATCCTTGTAATTTCTAGAATGGCATAGTTCATTCGTCCTCTTCTTGCTCCAAAGGGAGGCTAGATGCCTCCTTAAATACTTTCTTCCTCACAATATTTAATGCTTGATCTACTGAAGGAAATTCACTTTCAAACAAAAAGGTGGTTACAAAATTCGGAAGCATACCTTCCCAATTTGCAGTGATAAGGCGCAACTTCACTTGAAGGTACTAGTTAATAGGGGTCGTGTCCAGCATGTTAATGAATCTATGTACCCATTGTTCTTGAGGAATGTCACTCCAAGCCTCTTTGAAACTTCATACATGGTCCTTTGGGTAGCTTCAACATGTGTACCTCACTTTGCAACTTCCTACTTGTGCTGAAAACCGCGTTGTCATCAAGGTTTATCATTGTGTCCAGTCTGCGATATTGCTTTTATGTGTCCCCCACCATCTTTCTGGTGTAGCTTTTAGGGCCTTGTCCATAGCCAACAACCTCTATTGTGCTAGTACAATTGCTTCAAAGTCCATCAAGAAGGATTCTAAAGGATTCAAACCATCAAAGGTAGGTAAGTTACTTATTGTTGTACCAATCCAGTGAACTTCTTTACTCAGTCGAGCACATCTCTTTGTGGATAATTCATACATCTGGACCTGCCAGTTCTCTAGTGCTTATTTTGAATCTGATGAACATGCACTGTCACTTCACCAGCTTAGATTCCCATCGGCAGTAGGGTTGATATAATCCTGTTGTCTAGCTGTTAATTTATAGATGTTTTCCAGCTCATATGCATAGTCTTATTCTCTAATGGGATATATATATCTCACACCTTCATCTGGATCTAAGGGTGTAATGACCCTAAGGCGATCTCCTTCAAATGTCATGCATATTTTCTTTAAATTGACCACAGTAGAATTGTTGAAGTCCCAATCAATTCCTAGTAATGCAGGGTAAGGGCAACTATCATCAACAATTTCAATTACCGCAAAGTTTGCAAAGGTTCTAACTTCCTCGATGTCCACAAGGACACGCTCCAATATTCCAAATGGGCTAACAACTTACTGATTAGCCATGTGAAGCCTGATAGGGGAATATATCAGCTTGGGTTTTCCCACTAGTACCCAAGTTTGCTTCGTCATGACGTTGACCTCCGACCCTAAGTCGAGGACCACATAGTCTATATCATACTCTCCTATTTGAGAATTCAAATGTAATTCTTTGTTTGTTCTTCTCTTCTTACCAATCTAGTGTACTACCTTGTTCAACAAGGAGTCTACCTTTCCTAGATCATACTGCCTGATGAGGTTTTGTATCTCTTGTACAACTTTCTCATCCTGGATTAATTTAAGACAAGTGTACAAAACGTCGATGAGCGTACTTACCTCTTTTCCTTCTTTATGCGGAACCGATTGATCAAATGCCTGAGACATTCTGTACTCTTTTACTTCTGGTTTCATTCTATATGAGGACTCTTGGTTCCTCTTGAAATCCTATCTTTATTCCTCAAAGATTCGTCTTTCTTTCTTTGCATAAAAAAACTGAGTCTTCTCCTTAGCTTTCTTGATACCTGACTCTTCTGTGATCTGTCTTTGGGTTGTTCTATCCTCTCCTGTAGCAGTGCCTCCTCGAGTAATAACAACGACTCTAGGGTTGGTTATGCGAGGTTCAACTTATATCAGTTGTACTTGTGGGTTCTGTTGGGGTCCTCATCTTTCCTAAAGCTTAGCCAGTAGCACAGGGCATTCCTCTATGACATGCTCGAAGGAGTTACAATAATTACAGGTTGTGCAAGGATTCTGACAATCCCTTGCTAAGTGTCCTGGCTATGCGCAATTATAACAGATTATTTGTCCTCAGCCTCCACCCATACCTCTTCCTCGTCCTCATCCTCTATATCCACCGTGAGTATTGAATTTTTCTCTCCCTGGAGAGTTGTACTGCAGAGTGTTTCCTTCTTGTTGTACTTCTCCATGAATCTTGTATATGTCCCTCGACCTCTCATGCATGAGATTGTAAGTTCTACAATCTCGATCATCGTGCCCCACTGATTTACATAATGTGCAATACAAGTTTGTGGGTGTCTAAACATACTTTTGCATGTAATAACACTCACCTGGGTGATGCCTATTTCTGCACACATCACACCAGGGCAAGTTAAGGGGCTCGACGCTCTTGAGGACAAATACTCATGAAATAAGGGACAATGTTCCTTATCATGACCTTCTAATATGCATCTTACACACTAGACATCTTCCCTTATCTTTCTTCATATCCTCGACCTATAAAGACAAACTGGTTAGCTGACTCAAGATCTGGCTCATGCCTGAGCTCTGTTCTCCCATAGGTGTTGATTCAAGATTCATGGTGATTTCCAAAGATTTTTCCTACGATGCAATCTTCTGCTGCATCAAAGGGACTCTAATGTGTGGTAAGAACGCAATGATGAACCATTCTTTGTTATTTTCACCGAGGATCTGAAAAGTTAAACGACATGTTAGGGTCTTGAATCTCTGGTCGAACTCCCAAACAGGTTCTACTACCTTTTGTTTGATCTCTTTTAGCTCTATAATACATTGTGACTCCGACTTAGGTTTCTTAAAATCTACAATCCACGCATTCTTGATATCGTTCAGTGGCTTTGGTTGCACCAGTCCTTGGACGAGTTTCATGTACCATCTCAGTGTGTGGTCCCTTAGCGTAGTGATGAACTGGGTTCTCTTGATGGATTCATCAGTGATACTTTTAATATTCCATACGGCTTCACACAGAAACCAATGTTGATATGGATCTTTAGATCCATCTCCTCTAAAGATAGAGAGCCTCATTTCATCTGCCATAGAGCTAACTAGGATTCTTGTCTGAGTAGGTGTTGAGCTACCAGTGACAGTGCTCTGAGGACTCTGGTGGTTCTGACTATTCTGACTGCTAGGTAATGCTGAGACAATAGGAGGATTAATGTTACTTACTTCAGTAGTCCATGCAGTTCCTGAGGTTTCTGTCTCACTTTGGCGAAGTTCTTCAGCTTCCCCTTCTTTTATTCTGGTGGGCTCTGAATGTTCTTCATCAGTTAGATCTACCTCTTCTCCATAGTTTTTCTTAAACAAGTTCTCAAGGTGAACCCCTAGAAATACTTTCCCACTGTGCATATGTCCTTCTTCTGTGTTGTTGTTGTTTTTTGAGTTCTTGGAGATTATCCTTTTCAGGTCCAACCAATCTACTGTATCTTCAAGATGTGGTTTTCATGCAAGAGCGTCTTGATTCTCATCTTCAGAAGGTGCAAAAATTTTCCTCTAAGTCCTTTGAAAAAGTATCTCTCATCTTGGCTATATGATTATGTTCTGTAAACAACAAACTTAGTGATATACCCTCCAATGGTACTATCAAACCAATGATCTACTTCTCTGGATCCAGTGTTGTCAAATCTCTTGACCTTCTAGATCAGTGTCGGTGTCCAAACCATAGGAGCTCTAGATCTGATCTCGAACTGGATATCGGCTAACCTAGCCAACCACTCAAACAACTACTGGTGGATTCCTCCAAAGAAGATCTCGTGAATGTCGGTGAAGATGTATCTTTGTAGCCAATCTCTAGTAATCAATTTAGGGTTCCTGTTCTGGGCTTCAACGAAGTCCCTCTCTTGATCCTCTATCCACTTTTGAATCTCATTCTTTGATGGGAACCACCTTGACATTCCCTTAAAATGATTCATGTCTCGGCAATGGAACCATTTGTTGGCACAGGGGAAGACCCGGGGTTCACTCCAAGAGCGCACCAACAAGCCCTAGCTACTGGCCCTTTCAGCAACACCTGCAAAGTAGGTGCAGTCTCACCCGAAGAAGCTAAGAGGGGGGTTGCAGGACAGAGATGTCTACAACCAAGGGAATATCAAGTGGAACTAATACAACAATAATGTAGCATTCAGGTGTCACTATCAGCTAGATCTACTCTACGCAGCTATAGATCTGATCTAACACAATAATGCAAAGGACAACATAACAATAAAAGGAATCCAGGCATCAATCACACATACAACACAAAATGTATGTGGTTCACCCTCTCTCTAGGGATATGTCCATAGAACTGTGCTTATAATATATTAAGATAAAGCTTACAGTTCTGATCTTTGCTCTGGCCAACAGATCCTCTCTCTTCTTCTCTCTCTCTCTCCCCTTCCTGCACACCCAACTGTAGGATCTGATCTTCGCACCCCACTGAAGATCTTACAATACTAGAAGTCTCTCACTCTCAACACTTCTCTCTCTCAGAGTACAATAATCTCTCAATCAATAGCAATACCTAATGCTACTACTGACTCAACCTAGGTCCTCTCGACCTCTATTTATACATTACATTCCCTCACCAACAACCTTAGGTCAAAACCTAGGTGTCAAAACCCTAATTACCCAAAACCCTAGGTCAACTTGATCTGTGTTTTCCGGGCTTCGCCAGCCTGTCTTTCCTTCCTCATCGCGCGGTGCTCCAAATCATCCAATGGTGGATTTATCTGCTTGTTGAGTTGTCCACGATTATTTTCTCTTGTTGATCTATCATCCTTAATCTCCTCATTCAATGACTTTCTTTTCCATACTTTGCTCCATCTTGTATGTATTTCTGCTTACTTCAACCTAGTGATAGTCACTGTGTTTCCCACGCAGTTCTCATTTTACCTTTTCTTCCTTGATCTTTGCTTCCTTCCATAACCAAGGGCCAACATGGACCCACTTATGCATTCCATGTGTCAACTTGATTCATTCCTTTTCTATAACTTATGTTCCAATTGGAACTCGACACATGTCACTCCTCGATTGGGCCATGTTTCATCCCCATATTTTGACACATAGAACCCCTAGTGGACATTCCTAAGAAGACCCCGATAGTTCAAAAATTCAGATTTGAGGAGTTTTCCGGTTCGAAGTTGTAAAAACCTTCGAAGAACGAAGCTCCAAAGAGCCTCTCGAGGAGTTTCCTAGTTTGGCATTTGGGAGAAATAAGGTGTAATATAAAAGGAAATCCTGAATATCCGAAGCAGCGAAGCCTCGAAGCTCCGAAGATGTACCATGCAAGAGTTCGCTAGTTTGGCATTTGGGGGAAATAAGGTGTTAATTTAGCGGATCTCCCAAAGCCCAAATTTTTGAACTATCGGAGCTCCAAAGCTCCGAAGAAGAATATGTTTGAAAGTTCCCCAATTCAGCATTCGGGGGAAATGAAGGGTGATGAAGGTGAAATCTTCGAATCCTGAAGTTCCATAGCCTTGAAGTCCCAAAGCTCTGGATAAGCTCCTTTCATCTAAGCACTTGGTCATATCCCATGGTCACATGAGATTTTGGCCGAAGTTGGAATTTTGATTTTTTTTAAAGACATAAAAAGGCTTAAAGAAGGATCCTATGGGGTTTTTTATTTGTAAGGACCTGATAATAGAGAAAATTACATAATCTTGTAAACCTAAAAATAAGATTCAACATGGTTCCAAGAGTTATTTTGGCTGTGAAGAGGAGGAAAAAATGTATAGGGATTACATCACATAAAAGACAATTTTTAAATAACCATAACTTCCTACTCAAGACTTAAAATTGAGCAAGGGCGAAATCATTGGAAATATCTTGGACAATAGAATATAAATGTTCACCTAGAAAATTGACCTGGGAATTCAATTTCCTAGGAAACCAGAAGAAATAAGTATGATGTATTATTGACCCAGAATGGTTCATAATTTCACGAAGTTGTTGAATCAATTAGCCTAAAAAGTTCTGTTGGTTGCACATTTTTGCACAGTTAACAACAAGTAGATCATAATAGAGTTAGCATAGAGTGCAAAAGGATGGAAGATACATAGGGGGCTTACATTCAAGAAGATGAGATCACAAGTATGGATTTCCATATGGGAATTGAGGGAACAAACACAAATGGACATGGAGAAGGAAAGAAATAATGAATGAACTTGGTGGAGACCATTAAAAATTTGCAAAAAGATGTCCAAATTCATAAATATGATAATGAAAATTTTATGAAATCCAAGGAGTAGCAGGAGGAATTGAACATAAAATTAATGCAAATCTTGGACCGAATAGAAAATAAGATGGATAAGGAGACTGGATCAAGCAAATTAAGAAGTCGCGGGTCTCTTGGTAAGAAAAGAAGAACAAAAAGTGTTAGCAGACATCACCATCACTCCTCGAGGAATTCCAATAGGAGAGCACACAGCAGCTCAAATCCATCCCCTGTCAGGAATCATAATAGGTCTGGTGTGTATGAGCTACGAGGATAAATGAACAAAACAAAAAATCCTACATTTGATGGTGAGCACAAGAAGGATGAAGATGGCGAGACATGGCGACTAGGCATGAGAAAGTATTTTCAATTACTTACTTACTCTTCTCACATAGAATTAAGATTTTTCATCTATCAACTCAAAGGAAAGGAATTCATGTGGTGTGATCAACTTGTGTAGGTGCAACACATTAAATAGAAAAATGTTACTTGGAAGGAATTCAAGAAGTATTTTGAACATAAATACTTGACTAAGAGATATTATGACAAGAAAATGAAAGTTCTTTGAACTCAATATTGGGAGTATGACCATAGATGAATATGAAAGAAGGTTTCTATAAATACTAAAGTATGTTTCTTTCATCAAGGATGAGACAGTTAAGATGCAGAGGTAGTTGATTGGTTGTCCATCATTCATCAGTGATAAGATGCAATATGATGATCCCAAAACATTGGAGGATACCATAAGGCGAACTAAATGCCTATTTTATCAGCATAAAGCAAGGCCAGCTTTCCAAAAAGCTTGGGAAGACAAGAATAAATATAATATGGAATAGAGGAAGAAAGGGACTAAACCACCATTCTTCAGAAATAATCCTTAGGGACAACCAACTTCTAGAGAACCCAGAGAAATTAAGACAGGGGAGGAAAGGCCAAGGTACCCACCTATTCAATGTTGGGGATGTAAAGGAGATCATATGTATAGATATTGTCCTCAAAGATGTGAAAAAGTGAGAATTTTTCACAATGTATAGCAAGATGAAACAGTGGAGGACATGGGCATAAGTGTACCAAGGATCTATGTAGCCCTGAACAACAAGAAAATAGATTTTCAGTCTCATATGATTGAAGTAGAAGGTATTATCAACAACCAAAAAATTACTATTTTAATTGATTCAGGGGCATGTCATAGTTATATAGATCCTAAGATGGTGGAAAATTGCATTTTCCAAGAATCAAGCATGGAAAATATCAGTTGGTGCAGCTGACTACTACATCCAAAAGAAAAGTTAATGAGATGGTTAAGTCATGTCCAATTGACATGAATAGACTAAACATCAGAGCGGATTTGAATATCTTGCCTTTAGGTTCCTATGACTATATAATTGGGATGGATTGGTTGGACCAACACCATGCTATACTAGAATGTCATAACAATGCATTTACTTTCCTAGATGGGGAAGGGAATCCAATGACAATACATGGAATTCCCAGGGAAATAACTATCAGAGAAATCTCAGGAATGCAACTGAAGAAAAGTTACAGGAAAGGATGTCAAATATTTGCAGCTTATATAGAAGAGAGATATAGATATAAGGTGAAAATATTAAAGATAATGTAGTCCTAAAGGAGTTTGGGTTTGTATTTAAATAAATACTAGGACTACCCCCTAAAAGAGACATTGATTTCTCCATAAATCTGATGCCTGGAGTAGCTCCAGTATCGAAGACTCTTTGCAGGATTAGTACACCAGAACTGAAGGAGTTGTAAATGCAGCTTGAAGAGATTCTGAAGAAAGGGTGTATATGCCCAAGTGTGTCACCTTGGGGTGCCCCAATTTTATTTGTGAAGAAGAAGGATGGAACCTTGAGACTTTGCATGGACTTTAGGAAGCTAAACAAGGTAACTACAAAGAATAAATATTATTTTCCAGGGATTGATGACATCTTTGATCAGTTGAAGAATGAAAAAATATTCTCCAAGATTGATCTCAGGTCAGGTTATCATCGGGTAAGAATTAAATAAGAAGACACCAATAAGACTTCTTTCCAAACAAGGTATGGCAATTATGAATTCATAGTGGTGCCATTTGGGTTATCAAATGCACCATCATTTTTTATGTGTTTAATGATGGCATTTTTAGAGAATACCTGGATAAGTTTGTCATTGTCTTTTTGGATGACATTCTTATATATTCCAAGTTGGAGGAAGAGCATGAACAACACTTGAGGTTTTTACTACATATATTAAGGGAGCATCAACTATATGCCAAATTGAGAAAATGCTCATTTTATCAGAAGAAAATCCATTTCCTCAGACATATCATCTCAGAAGAAGGGATAGTAGTGGATCCAGAAAATATTGATGCCATTAGAGGATGGTCAACCCCTAAGAATGTGACTGAGGTCATATCATTCATGGGACTTACAATATACTATAGAATATTTATTAAAGGATTCTCAAGGATTGCACACCTGATCACTTCATTGCAAAAGAAGGGAGTGAAGTTTCAGTGGACAGTAGAATGTGAAAATATTTTCTAGCACTTGAAGCATCTATTAACATGTGCTCCAATAATAAGGATCACAGATCCAAATGAACACTTTATTGTATGCGTTGATGCATGTAAACAAGAACTTGGTGGAGTCCTTAGTCAAAATGGATATGTTGTATGTTATGAATCAAGGAAGTTGAAGGAGCATGAGAGGTTCTATGTTACTCATGATTTGGAGTTGGCAACCATAGTGCATGCCTTGAAGATGTGAATACACTACCTCATGGGAAAAAAATTCAAGTTCAGGACAGATCACATTGGTATATAATACTTATTTGGACATCTAAATCTAAATGTCATACAAAGCAGATGGTTAGAATTTCTCAGTGAGTATGACTTTGATATAAAGCATATCAAAGGGAAAGAGAAGAAGGTTGTTGATTCACTTAGTAGAAGGGTGCATGAGTTGCATGCTACAACCATCAACATGTACCAATCTGATTTGAAGGACAAAATCTTGGAGGCTGCAAAATCAAATTTGCATTACATGGAAATGGTAACAAAATTAAGCAAGGTATTTTGCAGCAGAAAGTTGAAGATTACAAGCTAGGAGATGATGAAGTTCTCATGTACAGAGGCATAATTAATGTGCCAAATTCCTAGGAATTGAGAAGTATCATATTGAAATAAATGCATAATGTACCTTATGTTGGGCACCCAGCGTATCAGAAAACTATTGCAGTTGTCAAGAGATAATATTATTGGCCAGGTATGAACCAGTAAGTTGCCGAGTATATTTCCAAATGTTTGGAGTGTAAAAAGTTCAAGGCTGAGCATAGACACCCAGTTGGGTTGCTACAACCACTACCCATTCTTGAGTTGAAATGGGAAATTGTAACAATGGATTTCATCACCAAAAATCCTAGAACAAACAAGAAAAATGATTCTATCATGGTAGTGGTGGATAAGATTACCAAAGTTTCCCATTTTATTCTAGTAAATATCACTCACAAGGAAACCAATGTTGTTGATTTATGAAGGAAATTTCTCGAATTCATGGTATACCCAAGACAATTTTGTCTGACAGAGATCAAAAATTTACATCAAAACTTTGAAGAGGATTATTTAAAGGATTTCGAACAATTTTGAATTTTAGCTCAACTTATCATCCAGAATCTGATGGACAAATAGAGAGGGTAAAGCAAGTGATTGAGGATATGTTGAGGATGTATGTGATAGACAAAGCATAAAAATGGGAACACTACCTACACTTGGTAGAGTTTTCTTATAACAATGGGTACCAAACATCTCTAAAGATGAGGCAATTTGAGGCACTTTATGGCAGAAGGTGCAACACACTAGTAAGTTGGGACAACCCAGCAGGCAGATCAATGGTTGGGCCAAAATATCTCAGGGAAATGGAAGAGAAGATGTCAAAAATAAAACAGAATTTAAAGGCTACTCAAGATAGGAAGAAAAGCTATGTTGATAAGGGCAGAAATCACAGGGAATTTAAAGTGGGTGACCATGTATTCTTGAATGTGAAGGCCAACAAAGGTTCCCCGAGGTTGGGAAATTGTTCAAAGTTGGTAGCTCGTTATTATTGCCCGTCTGAAATCCTAGAGAGGATTGGGCTAGTAGCATACATTCTTGCATTACCTACATCTATGTCTATTCATAATGTATTCCATGTATCATTGCTCAAAATGTATGTAACTGATGTTAATCATGTTATTGATTGGAATGTGATTCAGGTGGAGCAAGAAGGCACTTTTCAAGTGCATCTGATGTGCATACTGGATCAGAAGATCAACCAGCTCCAAAATCGATCCATAGAGCTAGTAAAGGTTCGATGAACGTGGTACAGTCCCGAGGATGCCACTTGGGAGAAGGAGGATGCTATGCGGGAAGAATACCCACATCTTTTTGAAGGCTTTTGAAATTTTGTTTGTATATATATTTCACTAAGGACAGTGCATAAATAAGGGGAGGGGGATGTAACACCCCAAGACCGAGCCCCAATTGTAAATGTAATTATGTTTTATAGGCTAGTGATTCTAGTTGTTATAATCTAGAAGGTGTTGATTAAGGTTGGTTGTCATTGATTTCAACCATTGAAGAAATTCCGGTAGAAAGTTCTGGTAGCAGAAAGGCTTGGGTAATGGACCCAAGTTTGTTTGATGTAAAGATGACTCATTATTGTCTTGTCATGGTTGATAAGAAGTACAAATAGATGAACTCCAAAGTGGTCCCCTTATGGTGAAATCCCTCACAGGAAGACGCTTTGCAGATTGAGTTATTCTAGAAGTATGGTTAGAGAACTCATGCTTAATTGTGAAATAATGAGATGAAGGCCATTGAATGTTTCAGTGAAACTATCCTAGATGGATAGTGCTTGTCATGCCATTTCTGGTGGTATGTGGAAGGTCACATAACTCATCACTATTAGAGAGTTATGGACATGTGAAGTTGGAGGACCCTCATGAGTCATCTAGAAGCCCCCAAAAGTCAAAATGTTTGCAAAAGAAATTGTTTATATAATAAAGTTAATGGAGAACTCCCTAAAATAAGGAAAGTGGGATGCTACATGAAAGTATAAATAAGAGGCAAGACTCTCTCATTTTAATCACACTTGAATATCATTGAATATCTATTTTTGTGAAATTTTATTTGGGAAGGTATTATTGATAGAAAAACATTGCAACAGAAAAAGTACGGCAGGAAAAGTGCAGCAGAAAAAGTGTGGCAGGAAAACTGCAGTAGAAAAAGTGGGACAGAAAAATCACAGTAGAAAAATTGTGAAAAAAAAACTGTGGCAGAAAAATCATGGCAGAAAAAGTGCGACAAAAAAATCAAGGAAGAAAAATAGTAGTAGAAAAATCACAGCAGAAAAATCACGGCAGAAAAAGTGTGGCTGAAAAATCACGGCAGAAAAAGTGTGGCGGAAAAATCGCGGCTGAAAAATTGCAACATAAAAATCACGGCAACAACATGGTTGGGGTGTACTTATGAGAGATATGCAACATCTTGTTTGAGGTATGTTTTGTGAGCTAGGGTTTATCTCTTGAGATGGTATTGGATGTTGAGTATTGCTGCATATAAAAGATTTGTTGAGGGATACAGTTGGCATTTTGTTGTTGGTATCTGGCATATGGGTATTGGTCTTTCGGTTGTGATGTGTTGTCAAAGTTGTTGGTTTAGCTTGAGACTACATAATAGTGATGTTGTGGCGCACGGTTTGATGTAAGAGTTTATGGTATTTGGTTTATGGATAGAGTGATTGATTTTTATGGTTATATTGGTGTATGTCTTTGGTATATGGTTGAGGTACATGTTGGGTACATTGTTGAGACAAGTAGTTGATGAGTTGGCACATACATGAGGTGTACAATTGATGATGTTGGTACATCTTGATGAGTTATAGTTGATGTGCAATTAATGCATGGTACATGTTGGTTCAGGTTATTGGTACACGTTGTTTGGTGCAGGTTGATTGGTACAGTTTGTTATAGGTTATTGGTACAAGTTGACAGTGATAGGTTGACAGTTGTAGTGGTTGATTTAATGACAATGATAAGTTTTCTACATTTTTCATTTATATTTCAGGGCGGTTGGATGGGGCAAGGATAGGTGGTTGTAGCCACCTTTTGGTTGTAGCCGGAGAACATAGGGGTTTGTAGCCTCCTTCTGGTTGTAGCCAGAGAATTGGGGAGTTGGAGCTTCCCTCAGGTAGTAGCCTAAAAAAATAGGGGTTTGGAGCCTCCTTCCAGTTGTAGTTGGAAAACAAAGGAATTTGGTGCTTCTAAACCTGTAGCATTCCATACCAAAAACATGAATTGGACTAGAACTTCAGTAGGTTGTAACTAGCAGCCCGGAACCCAGAAAAATGTTAAATTTGGACAGAGTGTCCAGAATATGTATATGAACAAACACAATGGAGCTCCCACAAAAAATACAATCGAGTAGGAGAAAAAATGCTTAATTACAATGCAGAGTTGCACCAAGTTGAAGAGTAAACAAATTTTGTTTTATTAATGGGCAATTTCAAATAACCATTTCTTTATGCTCAAGACTCGGAATTGAGAATGGGAGTAGTGTTAGGACATTTAGTCACTTAGGAGTTAGTAAGATCTACTTGGTCTATTGTGTCATTAGGTAAAAGTGTGTTTTTTAGTGTGTTTCTTTAGTATGCATTAGTATGCATTTGTAGTTAGGAAATCCGACAATCATGATATGTTCCCAACATAGAGTGATCCGACGGTTCATACTCTCCTCGATCTTAATGACCATTGATCTATGGATTAACATATGATTGGTCCATGATATCTATTTAAAGATCATGTAGGGTCATTTTCCGATGATCGATTGTGAGAAACTCTCTTGTAAAATCTCTCTATAATCTTTTTCTTTGCATTAATAAATTGCTCCAAGTGGCCGCATTGGTTGGGGCCGTCGATGTTTCCCCGTAGGGGTTTTACCATGTGAAAAAATCAGTGTGTTGATATTTGATCTGGTTATGTGAGTGGTTATTGAAGGTGTTCATCCTCTATTGGAATACATGTGTTGTCGAACATCATATCAGAGCCTGTTTGAAGACCCGCTCCTGTTGAAGATCGAGATCGTGAAGCTGAGTTGCCTCATCTCCACTTTCTATCATTTTTGTACATTTTCGGGTTGAGAGGACTGTTCCATTGTGTTTGGATCACTCATTTCAATCAAGAACACTTTTCGTTTCACTCGAAAAGGCTTCCTTTTTCCCAAGATACGACCATTACAGTCAGATCCGGAGGTATAAAGCTTGAATACGCATTTTTTAAAATTTTTGCAGAGTAGTATTTTGGTTTTATTTCGGTTTTGTTTTATTTATTTCCGGGTTGCTACTCTTTTATATCTACGTATGTTCTTTTCCCCGCTCTCTGTGCGATCTCAACAAATCAGAAACAGATAGGAAAAGGTGCATCTTCCGGGTAAGCTAACCAAGATCTAATCCTTGTTGTCATCGAGAAGGGAAATTTTTTTCTTGTGTGAAAAGAGTTTTTTTTAGCACACTCTCCAAGGTCGTCTTCCACAACAACAACAACAACAACACCCCCAATCCTCCTTCTGAACATTACAATATGTTTTTCTAGATCATTTGGTTAAAAGTTACCTTATTAAGTAAGAGGTATTGAGTTCACGTCTCTCTTTTGTTACCTTTTTTGAAAACGTTCATGCTAAAATTGTAAAGTGTATTTCACTTCAAGTATAAAAGTGAATCACTATAAGTAGCTTTAATATTTTATTTTAGATTTATTTACTTTGCATGCAACTTTTATGTTATAAAGTAACTTCATTGTAAAAGAGATCCCCACTTCTCTTTATAAAAGTGGATCACTTCATAAAGTAACTTACACAATCACGTGGTCATTTGGTTACCGATTGTGCCTTTTTTTAAAAGGGCATAACTCTAACATCGGAAGTCCGTTTTCAGTGCCGTTTTTTTAAAAACGCATAAATTTTCGAGCTCTTTCCATCCAGATAATAAATTTTAGTTTTTAAATTCACATTATCTGCATATTTAATATGGATTCTACAAGTACTGTCTTGCTTACCAGCAACAACTACTTCCAATGGAAATCTCATATGGAAGATTTATTAAGAAGTAAAGGCTTGTACCGGATTACCTTGGGAAAGGAAAAAAAACCCACTAATGCTGATAAGAAAGCCAAGTGGGATAATAAGAATGATGAAGCACGTGGACTAATTGGAATTTCCATCTCTCCTGATTTAAGGTACCACCTTCAAGATATTGATGACCCCAAAGAAGCTTGGAACACGATTGAATCTGTGTTTGCTAAACTCAATATTATTCAAGAACAACAGTTAGAAAATCAAATACTGACCATGATTCCAAATAATATTTCTTTCTTTGGAGACTATCTATCTAGGTTTAAAACACTCAGAATTTTATGTAAAGAATGTAAGATAAAGATGGAGGAAGAGTGTTGCATCTATCTTATTCTTTCTAAGCTAGGTAGTGCATATTCTGTGTTTGTATCTACCTTTTATGCCATGAGAGAGGCTTTAGGGGAAGAAGCTTATGAAAAACCCAGTCTTGAGTCCTTTTGTGCTTCTTTGATTCGAGAGGAAGATAAGTCTATACAATTTGGAGTGATCAACACTGCAGGTCCCTCCAACAAAGCCTTAGTTGCCCAGTAGAAAGATAAACCCAAGTATCCCAAGAAGCAACATCCTTGCTACAACAACAAAAAACATAAGGGTCTCAAACCTGCTTAGACAACTTCAGCTCCTACTGGTGACAAAGGAGAAAAATATAAAAGTAAGAATACTAACAGACATTGCAACTTTTGTGATAAAGATGGTCATGATGAGTCCAAATGTTTCAAGAAGATGGCAGCTTTAGAAGCAGCGATGAAGAAGCACAACATCAATATTGATTCTACTTCTTATTCTCACGGACATGCACTTTCTTCTTCTGGTTTCTCCTTCAATTCAAATCATACTACTACTTCTTCTTCTTATGAGTAGCTTATTGATTCAGGAGCATCTTATCATATGGCTAAGGATAAAGCCATATTTTCTGCTCTAAATTAATGTAACACCAAGAAACTATTTGTTGGTGATGATAGATCTCTTAGTGTTGTAGGATATGGAACAATTCAAGTAGATAATGGTCATTTCAATGATGTATTATGTGTTCCAAGTCTTTCTTGTAACCTTCTATCAGTA
>ML779488.1:94749-158471 GCA_009831015.1 Picea engelmannii | reverse complement strand
TTCTTGTAACCTTCTATCAGTATATCAAATCACTCATTCAAGTGAAGGTAAAACCGTCGATTTTTCACCTCACCAAGTTGTAATCAAGGATCTAAAAGATCCTAAGCATGTTCTTGCAACTGGAATTGTTGATGATATTACCAAGTTGTACAAGTTTGACAACTTAAGGTCATCAACTTTTTCATCAGTTTTTGTTGCTCATAGCTATGACTTGAGCAAACTTTGGCATGAGCGGTTTGGTCATATAAACTATCGCTCATTGCAGTAACTATGTAATCAACAGATGGTGACTGGTCTTCCTCTTGTTTCATGCAGAGATGGTGTTTGTGCCAGTTGTGTTCTCGTAAAACATCATCGGGACAGTTTTGACAAACGTGCCTCTTGGCATGCCTCGGGTCCTTTGCATCTTTTTCACAGTGGTTTGTGTGGTCCACTTTCTTCTCCTTCTTTTTCTGGGTGCAAGTATTTCTTAACTTTCATTGATGACTTTTCCAAACATACTTGGGTTTACTTATTAAAACTCAAGAGTGAAGTTTTTGACAAGTTTTTGGCCTACAAGGCCCTTGTAGGAAAACAATATGGACATCAAATTCAAAGGTTAAGAACAGATAATGGAGGCGAATCAATGAACAATAATTTTACAAGCTACTGCACTACACAGGGAATCCAAATGCAACACATTGTTCCATATACACCACAACAAAATGGTGTTGCTGAGAGAAAGAACCACACATTAAAAGAAATGGCTAATTGTATTATCCAATCTAAGGGTTTAAGTCTAAATTATTGGGAGGAAGCCATCAACTGTGCAAATTACATAGTAAATCACACTCCCTAACACCGGAAGAAGCTTGGACTAAAATTAAACCAGATGTAAGTCACTTCCATGTATTTGGAAGTATGGCATGGGCTCACATTTATGATGAGAAAAGGAAAGCATTGCAGCCTAAAAGTGAGAAGTGTATATTTGTTGGTTATTCTGAAGATGTCAAACGTTACAGACTTCTTCAATCACATTGTAATGAAATTATTATTAGAAGAGATGTTAAATTTCATGAAAATCTCTTGGCCTGTGAGCCTAATTTGATGATTGTGCCTTCTTCGACTTGTGAGCCATCTTCAACATTTGTGCCTTATTATGATCTAGTTTCTTCTTCAGATGATGATAGTGAGGATGAAAATCCACCTCCGCCTATTCACCCTCCTCTAGATGATTCCTTTGAACCTAAACCAACACCAACTCCACCACTTCCTAGATGGGTCCGTTCAACATGAGAAGAAGCTAGTGATCTTGTCAGTGATCCTTCAGATCAGCGTCGGAAACGTTCACAGTTCCAGCAAGCCTCTTCTCTTTTGGCTCAAGTTTCAACAACTCATGACCCAGAGACATTTGCAAAAGGTTCAGGTCATCCAAATTGGGATACAATAATGAATGAAGAGTATCGTTCTTTAATGGAAAATGATACTTGGGATCTTGTACCTTTTCCAAAAGGAAGAAAAATTGTTATATGCAAATGGGTCTACATAACTAACTATGCATCAGATGGAAGTGTTGAAAGACACAAGGCTTAGTAAGTTGCCAAAGTATTTTCCCAAGTTGAAGGAATTGACTATATTGAAACATTTTCCCCTGTAGCAAAAATGAATTCCATCTGCCTTGTTCTTTCCCTTGCTGCCTCACATAAATGGGAGCTCCATCAGATGGATGTTAAATCTGCCTTCTTTCACGGAGATTTGAAAGAAGAAATCTACATGGAACAACCTCCTGGCTATGTCCAGAATGACTCTAGCCTTGTTTGTCGCCTCAAGAAATCTCTTTGTGGTCTCAAGCAAGCTCCCTGAGCTTGGTATGCCAAAATGGATAGCTTTCTTATTGCCACTGGATTCTCTAGATGCCATTCTGATCCTAATGTCTATACCAAGAAAGAGGGAATCCATCTCATAATCCTTGTCCTTTATTTTGATGACCTTATCCTTACTTGTGTGACTCAAAAATTTTAAACCATGTGAAAACCATCCTTAAGAAGAAATTTGAAATGACAGACTTAGTTTTTTTGCACTATTTCCTTGGCCTCCAAGTTTTGCAAACCAATGAAGGAATTTTTCTTTCCCAGTCTAAGTATGATTGTGACCTTCTTCGTCGCTTTCACATGGACGATTGTAAACCAACCCCTTCTCCATTCCAGTCTGGAGTCACGCTTTCTGCCACCTATACTTCTCCTAAAGTTGATGCCACCCTGTACCGTCAGTTAGTTGGTAGCCTCTTATACTCTACGCATACTCGTCCTGATATTTCCTTTGCTATTGGTCTTGTTGCCCGATATATGCACACATCCCATGAAATCCATTGGAAAGTAGCTAAAAGCATACTTCTCTATGTTCATGGTACAGTTCAGTTCGAGATACATTACAGTTCAGAGGGGACCTCTTTATTGGTTGGTTTCACTGATTCAGATTGGGCCGGCGACCCTGATGATCGGAAGTCTACTACAAGTTATGTTTTCAGCCTTGGTTCAGGACCTATCACTTGGGCCTGTAAGAAACAACAAACTATTTCACTTTCTTCAGCAGAAGTAGAGTATTGAGCAGAGTTAACAACAACTAAATCAGATCAATATCAACATAGATTCCATAGGAATGGAAGATGCATAGGGGAATTATAGCTAGGAAGATGAGGTCAGAGGGAATGATTTCCATTTGGGCATTGAAGGAACAAACTCCAGTGGACATGGAGAAGGAAGGGATGAAAACATGAATATGGTAGAGACCATTAAAAATTTGCAAAAGGATGTCCAAAGACATAAAGCTGATAATGAAAGGTTTATGAGAGCCAAGGAGAAATAGGAGGACTTCAACATGAATTTAATGCATATCTTTAACATAATATAAAATAAATTGGATAAGGAGAGTAGCTCAAGCAAATCAGTAAGTCACGAGTCTCCTCATGAGAAAATAAGAACAAGAAATGTTAGCAGACATCACCATCACTCCCCGAGGCATTCCAATAAGAGGGCACACAACAACTCAATTCAATCCCCTGTCATGAAGCATAAGAGGTCTGGGGTGGATGTGATATGAGGAGAAATGAACAAAATCAAACCTCCAGAATTTGACGGTGAGCACAAGAAGGATGAAGATGCAAAGACACGGTTGTTGGGCATGAGAAAGTATTTTCAATTGCATAATTATTCATCTCATGTAGAAGGAAAAATTGTCATCTATCAACTCAAGGGAAAGGAATCCATGTGGTGGGATCATCTTGTACAAGTGGAACACATTAAAGAGAAAAGTGTTACTTGGAGGTAATTCAAGAAGTATTTTGAGAATAAATACTTGACTAAGAGATACTATGACAAGAAAATGAAAGAGTTCTTTGAACTCAATCTTGGGAGTACGACCATAGATGAATATGAAAGAAGGTTTTTAGAACTGTTGAAGTATATTTCTTTCATCAAGGATGAGACAGTTACTATTTAGAGGTATTTGAGTGGATTTCCATCATTCATCAGTAAAAAAATACAATATGATGATCCCAAAACATTGGAGGAGACCATAAGGATAGATAAATGCCTATATGATCAGGAAAAAGCAAGGCCAACTTTCCAAAAATATTGGGAAGACAAAAGTAAATTCAAGATGGATCAGAGGAAAAAGGGAACTAAGCCACCATTATTCAAAAATAATACTCAGGAACAACCAACTTCTAGAGAAACCAGAACGATTGAGACAGGGGGTCAAAGGCCAAGGAAGCCACCTATTCAATGTTGGAGTTGTAGAGGAGATAATATGTTCAGAGAGTGTCCTCCAAGAGGTGAAAAATTGAGGACTGTCCAAAATGAACAACAAGATGAAGCAGTGGAGGATATGGGAAAAAATGTACCAAGGATCTATGCATACAACAAGAAAGCAGAGTATCAATCACATATTATTGAAGTGGAAGGCATGATCAACAACCAAACAATTGCTATTTTAATTGATTCAAGAGCTAGTCATAGTTATATAGATCCTAATATTGTGGTAAGTTTTCATTCTCTAAGAAGAAAGCATGGAAAATCCTGGTTGGTGCATATTGTTGTTGAAGCCAAAATAAAATTTAATGAGACGGTTAAGTGATGTCTTATACACATGAATGGACTGAACACAAGGGAAAATTTGAATAACTTTCCTTTAGGTTCCTATGACTATCTAATTGGGATGGATTGGTTGGATCAACATCATGTTATACTAGACTGTCATAACAAGGCATTTACTTTCTTGGATGAGGAAGGGAACCTAAGGAAAGTGTAGGGAATTCCCAGGGCATTAACCATCAGATAAATTTCAGCATTGCAACTAAAGAAATGATACAAAAAACAGTGTCAAATACTTTCCACTCATATAGAAGAGACACCTAAAGATAGGGTGCCAAATTTGAAGGATCATGTAGTATTGGAGGATTTTGAAGATGTGTTCAAGGAGGTACCAGGACTACCCCCAAAGAGAGATATTGATTTCTCTATAAATTTAATGCATGGAGCAACTCCAGTGTTAAAGACTCCTTACAGAATGAGTACACCAGAGTTGAAGGAGTTGCAAATGCAACTTGAAGAACTTCTAAAGAAGGGGTATATAAACCCAAGTGTGTCACCTTGGGGTGCCCTAGTCTTGTTCGTAAAGAATAAAGACATGCCATTAAGATTGTGCATTGATTTCAGACATCTGAATAAAGTGACTGTAAAGAACAAGTATTCGCTGCCAAGGATTGATGATCTCTTTGATCAATTGAAGGATGCAAATATATTTTCAAAGATAGATCTCAGGTCAGGATACAATCGAGTAAGGATTAAAGAGGAAGATATCAACAAGACTACCTTTAAGACAAGGTATGGTCATTATGAGTTCACAGTGGTGCCATTTGGGTTGTCAATTGCACCAGTTGTTTTCATGTGCTTAATGAATGGTGTTTTCCGAGAATATTTAAACAAGTTCGTGATTGTCTTTTTGGATGACATCCTTGTATATTCCAAGTCAAAAGAATATCATAAGAATCATTTGAGGATGGTGTTGAAAGTATTAAGGGAGCATGAGTTGTATGCAAAATTGAGCAAGTGCTCATTTTATCAGAAGCAAATTCATTATTTGGGACATATCATTTCAAAGGATGGGATAGTAGTGGATCCTAAGAAGATACAAGCCAATAGAGGATGGCCAGTGCAAAATAATGTGATAGACATTGGATTATTCATGGGCCTTGTATGCTAGTATAGGATATTTATTGAAGGATTCACAAATATTGCACACCCAATCACTTCCTTGCAAAGGAAGGCTGTGAATTTTCAGTGGACATAGGTTTTTGAAAAGACTTTCCAACACTTGAAACAATTATTAACAAGTGCTCCAATACTAAGGATTGCAGACCCAAATGAAGACTTCATTGTATGCACAGATGCATGTAAAGAAGGACTTGGTGGAGACCTCACTCAAAATGGGTTTGTTATATGTTATAAATCAAGGAAGTTGAAGGAGCATGAAAGACACTATGCCACTCATGATTTGGAGTTAGTAGCCATAATGCATGCCTTGAGGAAATGGGACACTACTTGATGGGAAAAACATTTGAGCTGAGGACAAACCATAATGGTCCGAAATGTTTATTTGATCAACCAACTATAAATGCTAGGCAAAGAAAATGGTTATAATTTCTCAGTGAATATGAATTTGATATAAAGCATATAAAGGGGAAAGAGAACAAAGTGGTTGATGCACTCAGTAGAAGATTGCATTAATTTCATGCTACAACCATTATCATGTACCAATCATATTTGAAAGACATAATTATAGAGGTTTCCAAATCAAATTTGCAATACAAGGAATTAGTGGAAAAATTACAGTAAGGTAATTTGTAGCAGAAAATTAAAGAGTATAAGTTAGATAATGTTGAAATTCTTATGTCCAGGGGAAGAATTTATGTACCAAATTCCTATGAACTGAAAAAACTGATATTGAGGGAAATGCATAATGTACCTTAAGTTGGGCACCTAGGTTATCAGAAAACTACTGCAACTGTCAAAAGCCAATATTATTGGCCTGACATGAAGAAAGAAGTTGCTAATTTTATTGCCAAATGTTTGGAATGTCAATAGGTAAAGGCTATGCATAGACACATAGCTAGTTTTCTACAGCCATTATCCATTCCTGAGTGGAAATGGGAAGTTGTAATAATGGATTTCATCACCAAACTTCCTAGAACAAACAAGCAACATGATTATATCAGGGTAGTGGTGGATAAGCTTACTAAACTTACCCATTTTATTCCAGTTAAGCTCACCCACGAAGAAGCCAACATTGATGATGTTTATATAAGATAAATTGCTAGATTACATGGTATACCCAAGACAATTGTGTCTGACAGAGATCCAAAATTTACCTCAAATTTTTGGAAAGGATCATTTAATGGATTTGGAACAAATTTGAATTTTAGTACAGCTTATCGTCGAGAATTAGATGGACACATAGAGAGGGTGAATCAAGTGATTGAGGATATGTTGAGGATGTATGTGATGGATAAACCATAAAAATGGGAAGACTACCTACACTTAGTACCAAACAATGGGTACCAAACATCTCTAAAGATGAGCCCATTTGAGTCACTTTATGGAAGAAACTACAACACAATGGTAATATGGGATAACCCAAAATATAGAGTAGTGGTTGGGACAAATTTAATTAGGAAAATGGAGGAGAAAATGTTGAAAATAAAACAAAAATTTTAAGGCTGCCCAAGACAGGAAGAAAAACTATGTTGATAATGGAAGAACTCAAAAGGAATTCAAAGTGGGAGACCATGTATTTTTGAAAGTAAAATCCAAGAGAAGTTCCCTGAAGTTGGGAAATTGTTCAAAGTTGGTAGCTTGCTATTGTGGGCCATCTGAAATCCTAGAGAAGATTGGTCCAGTGGCTTATATGATTGCATTGCCTGCATCTATGTCTATTCATAATGTATTCCACGTATCATTTCTCAAGAAATATATATCTGATGCTAATCATGTTATTGATTGGAATGTGATTCAGGTGGAGCAAGAAGGCGCTTTCCAAGTGCATCTAGTACGCATTCTGGACCGGAAAATAAAATAGCTCTGGAATTGATCCATAGGGATTGTAAAGGTCCAATGGACCTGGTACGGTCCTCAAGACGACACTTGGGAGAATGAGGATGAAATGCGGGCATAACACCCGCATCTTTTTGAGTATTTTTGAAATTTTTGTTGTATATGTGTACATAATGCACTGAGGACAATGCATAAATAAGGGGAGGGGATTGTAATATCCCTAGGCTAAACCTAATTGTAAATGTAAATACAAAATTAGATAAGCTGGTGATTTGCTTAATATCATTTTTTTGTATGCACCTTCCATGGTATAGTGCGCACATGTACTGCGCAGTAAAATGATGAAGTGTGCACACTCTAGGATACCGTGCACATCAACTTAAGTGTGCGTTATTCTGAGGCCAATGAGTCTTTGTGTATATGTTGTGTTTTATAGGATGGTGAGCTAGTTTTGTGATGATTATGAAAGAGAGCTTAGATGTTAAAGGCCAATGAGCCTATTTTTGTATATGTCTCATCATTAATATAAAATACATTGTTGTGGATAGATTGACCACAATAAAAGAGTATGAGGGACTAAACTCCACTAGTTGGGGAAAGGGGGGGGATAAAAGTTAAGAAAAAGGGCTAAGCTAGGGAGATTAAGCCAAAAAGGAATATTATATTAATATTCTTTAAATCATAAAGTATTGAAAATTATTTTATCCTAAGTTCTAAGGATGGGGACAAGTGGGCCAAAGTAGCTCCCAACATGAAAAGTGGCAAGTTGGGAACATGCATACATATAGTTTGGACTTAGTTAATTTTTGGGATTCCTTCCATCCTTGAGTCATCCATTCAATCATTCCAGGATTTCACTTAGTCAATCATTTGTCCTCGGTAGCTTCCTGTCACTGTACCTGAACCTGTATCTATACCCATACATGTTTGTGTACCTGATTAGCTTGGGAGCTAGACTAAAGAAGTGGGTTGTCAGGCCCATGGGATAATGAAGAGGTGGGTTGTTAGGCCCATGGGATAATGAAGAGGCGGGTTGTCAGGATTGTGAGAAATTTATCTCCGGGTGAGAGAATTGTTGGAAATTGATTTCCAAGAAGTGCTAAACTACAACTACAGGGCTTTGAGACTTCTTGTCAGGCCTGTTGCTGAAGCCTAGAAAGGAAGTGTGGCAGCTGAGGGACTGTTGAGAAGAGAAGGGGAACACTTCCTAGGGTGGGATAGGCATGTTGGCAATGAGGGACTATAGGCTGTTAGTTTGAGTTGAAACCTGTGATGGAGTCTTTCCTATTGTCTATGACACATCATCCTGGTAAGGAATCCCTTTACCTAGGTGGAGTTTAGTCCCAGCTCGGGGGTGACCCACTTTTAAGAGTGATGAGAAATGTGGTCTAAGGATGGGAGGTTTGTGGAAGGTCTGAATGCAATTAGTGATATTCATACCAATATAAGTTTCAATTGTGTGATAAATTACATGTTGCATTATTATTTACGTGTTTATTTTTATGGGTTTATCCTATGTATGGTTTATAATTGTCTTTATATTTATGGTATTTCGTGTATATGCTACATGAATTTGTTTATTGTTATTTCAATATGAATCAGTGCATTTACATAATGCATTTGTTTGTTTATGTTATATATATAAAGTTTCGCAAAATTTCTATGTGTATATGTTTTAATTGCATGCAGTTCGAAAAATTTATGTGGCAAAGCTCAATTCGATGATGGGTATGTTACAGTATGGTATCATAGAATGAAGTTGTTTTCTCGAGTAGCATGGCCCGACCTAGGTGGTCGGGGATTTTACATGGAGGAAGAAGAAAGGCTAGGGAGTGCACAATTGGGGCTCATCTAGGAGGACAATGATCACCGGAGGTGCATCAAAAAGTATAACATGCATAGATAAGATTAAAGCCAAGAATAAATCAGGAGAAGAAAGAAAATGAAAAGGAAGGATGAGAACTTAACATGATAAATATAGAAGGATGTGAAAAAGAAGGAAGAACAGAAGAAAAGCAACATGTAGACAGAAAATCAAGTAAAATCCATCGAACAACCTGTTAACTGGAATAATCATGCATTGTAATAGGGTTTTTGGAGGATGTATAAATATGTGTTTTGAGCCATATATTGTATGTATAAATATGTAATGGGTTGGGAGAATAGGGGTTCCTACTTGGTTGATCCTGACTGTTTCATTACTTGCTAATTATTGTATGTTTCTGTTATGGTCCATTGAATATAGGAATCGATGTTTGAATGAAAGAGCTGATGCAAAGGGAGAGAGGATTTCACTGGAGAACGGCTAGGCAAGAAGAAGAGAAAGATAATCATGACATTTCATTGTAAGTGCAGTGTGTAAGCATGAGGAAATTAACAACCTGTTATAAAGAAGCCACTCATTGTGGAAATAGCCCAGAGTTGGGTGAACCACTTTAAATCTTGTGTTCACTCTCTTTTTTGTGATTGTTTATGGAATTTGTTGGATGCATGTTAGAGTAGATTTATCTTATGTGTATTCATGGCACAATAGTATAAATATTACATTAATAATTTTATCTAGTAATATGGAATATAATGGTGATATGAACCTAATATCCACTAAGTAATAGAATAAGAGAAACTACAAAATAACATGCACATAACTGATAATTAAGAATGGACCGAATAATCACCTCTCATTCCCTCACTACTGCATAAACCCGGTTCCTGCATTCCAAATAGATACCTCAGGAGAGACATCATTTGTGCAAGAAGGTGATGTCGAAAGGGTCGGTGTCTGGTGGGTTTTGTTAGTAAAAGATAAATCGAACCTAGGGTCTTACAAACCACGTGCATTTGGTTGTCACTGCAGTTGGTATGAACATGCAGTTTTGGGATATAATTTTGGTAAAAGAACTAAGTATAGAAAAACTGCACAGTATAGGTGCATAGAGGGGAGCACGTAGCTAGGTTGCATCCAAGGGGATAGTGAGCAGAGGTGTAACACCCCAAGACCGATCCATAGTTGTAAATGTAATTATGTTTTATAGGATGGTGAACCTGGTTGTTATAAGTTAGAAGGCTTATGTGAATATTAGGTTGGAAAGCCTAGGTGCTAAAGGCTAGTGATCCTAGTTTTGTATATGTAATGACTCATATCATTAATAAAATACATCATTACATGTAGACCGACAATGATAAAAGAGTATGGGGGACTAAACTCGACTAGGAAGGGAAAGGGGGGGGGATAAGATCCTAGAAAAGGGGCTAATATAGAGGGATTATCTCTAAGGGAATATTATAATATTATTCCTAGATACTAAGGCATGGATAGACATTATGACATCCTAAGTTCTTATGAGAAAGAGAAATGAAATACAAGTGGAGAGAAATGAGATCCTGGAGGGCCATGTGTCATCAAGGGCGCATGAAAATAAGTGTGGGTAAGTTAGTCCATTTCGGACTCACTAAACCATTTTCCCCATTCATGAGAGAATTCATGATTCTTTCCAATCACTCATGTAATCTACCTTTGAAACCTTCATGCAATCCTAGAGTTGTACATGGTACCTGGCCCAAGCTAGTACGGTCCCTTACCCAAACTCTGATGTTTCCATCTCCTATACCTTTCCAATTATGAGAAACGTTGTATCCCTTTCCTGAACACTATTGCTTCCAGCATTTGTGCCATCAGTTATTCCATACCTATTTTCAGTTGATGCTTTCACCCGAGCCTGTACCTAGTTGACTAGAGAGTGGGATTGAAGAAGCGGGTTTTCAGGCCCATGGGATTGAAGAGGTAGGTTTTCAATACTGTGAGAAAATCTCTCCAGGTGAGAGAATTACTGGGAATTGAATTCCTAAGGGGGCCTAGCTGCAACTATAGTTCTATGAGACTTCCCGTCTAACCTATTGCTGAAGCCTTGGAAGGGAAGTGGGGCAGGCGAAGGACTATTGAACAAAGAAGGGGCACACTTCCTGGGGTGGGACATGCATGTGGGGAATGAAAGACTATAGGATGATAATTTTACTAGGCTCCTGGGAAAAACTCCTTGCAATTTTCTGTGTAGCTTCAACCTGGTTAGAAATCCCTTTACCTGGGTGGAGTTTAGTCCCAACTCGAGGTGACACACTCATGAGAGTTCTAGGAAACATGGTCTTAGGTTGGGAGGATCGTGGAAGGTATGCATGCAGTTGGTGGCCATATGTTAAAATATAAGTATCAATTGTGTGTGAATTACATGTTGTGTATTTATACATGATTTTATGTTTATGGGTTTTTCCTGTGTATGCTACATGTATACATTTACTATTGTTTCCGCATGATTTTTTGTAGTTTCATAATATATCTGTTTGTTTAAATTTGTATAAATATATATAGTAAAAATGAAAAATTGGTATGTGGAATAGCCCAGTGGCCTAAGGCTGGGGATGCTACAAATTGGTATCAGAGCCCCAGTTTTCAACAATGAGCCTGGATGGGTCGTGTAAGTGGAAATTGAAAAAAAAATTTCACAAAGAATCATTGTCGAAATGGACATATTTTGAGTTTCAGAGCATCCATGAGTTCCAAGACACCGCTCAAAGCACACCTTAACTGTGTTTGAAAACACAAGAGGTGTAGAAGTTTAGGAAACCAAAATGGTTGTAGGATCTATTCAGGAGAATAAATATCCCTCATAATCATCAGATCTAGGAAAGTTATGCGGTGGTTAACTCTTCAAGTCCTTCAGACAGGGATTACATCACATAAAAGACAATTTTTAAATAACCATAACTTCCTACTCATGACTCAAAATTGAACAAGGGATAAATCATTGGAAATATCTTGGACAATAGAATATAAATGTTCACACAGAAAATTGACCCGGGCAGTCAATTTCCTAAGAAACCAGAAGAAATAAGTACGATGTATTATTGAACCAGAATGGCTCATAATTTCATGAAGTTGTTGAATCAATTATCCTAACAAATTACGTCCGCTGCACATTTTTGCAGTGTTAACAACAAGTAGATCATAATAGAGTTAGCATAGAGTGCATACAGATGGAAGATACATAGGGGGCTTATAGTTAGGAATATGAGATTAGAAGGATGGATTTCCATATGGGCATTGAGGGAACAAACTCAAATGGACATGGAGAAGGAAAGGAAGAAAGCATGAACTTGGAGGAGACAATTAAAAATTTGCAAAAGGATGTCCAAAGTCATAAATCTGATAATGAAAATATTATGAAATCCAAGGAGTAGCAGGAGGACTTGAACATAAAATTAATTCATAGCTTGGACCGAACATAAAATAAGATGGATAAGGAGAATGGCTCAAGAAAATTAGGAAGTCATGGGTCTCCTAGTGAGAAACAAAGAACAATAAGTGTTAGCAGACATCACCATCACTCCCCGAAGAATTCCAATAGGAGAGCACACAATAGCTCAAGTCCATCCCATGTCAGGAAGCATAATAGGTCTGGTGTGGATGAGCTATGAGGAGAAATGAACAAAAAAAAAATTCCTACATTTGATGGTGAGAACAAGAAGGATCAAGATGTTGGGACATGGCTTCTAGGCATGAGAAAGTATTTTCAATTACATAATTACTCTTCTCACGCAAAAGGAAGAATTTCCATCTATCAATTCAAGGGAAAGGAATCCATGTGGTGGGATTAGCTTGTGTAGGTGGAGCACATTAAAGAGAAAAATGTTACTTGGAAGGAATTCAAGAAGTATTTTGAAAATAAATACTTGACTAAGAGATATTATGACAAGAAAATGAAAGTTCTTTGAACTCAATATTAAGAGTATGACCGTAGATGAATATGAAAGAAGGTTTCTAGAAATACTAAAGTATGTTTCTCTCATCAAGGATGATATAGTTAAGATTCATAGGTAGTTGAGTGGTTTTCCATCATTCATCAGTGATAAGATGCAATATGATGATCCCAAAACATTGGAGGAGACCATAAGGTGAGCTAAGTGCCTATATGGTCAGCATAAAGCAAGGCCAAATTTCCAAAAAGCTTGGGAAGACAAGAAGAAATATAAGATGGAACAGAGGAAGAAAGGGACTAAACCACCATTCTTCATAAATAATCCTCAGGGACAACCAACTTCTATAGAACCAAGATAAATTGAGACAAGGGGGGGAAGGCCAAGGTATCCACCTATTCAGTGTTGGGGGTGTAAATGAGATCATGTGTATAGATATTGTCCTCGCAGAGGTGAAAAAGTGAGAATTGTTCACAATGTATAGCAAGTCGAAACAATGGAGGACATGGGCATAAGTGTATGAAGGATCTATGTAACCTTGGAAAACAAGCAAGAAGAGTTTCAATTGCATATGATTGAAGTAGAAGGTATGATCAACAACCAAACCATTACTATTTTAATTGATTCAGGAGAAAGGCATAGTTATATAGATCCTAAGATGGTGGAAAAATTGCATTTTCCAATAATAAAGCATGTAAAATATTGGTTGGTGTAGCCGGCTACTACATCCAAAAGAAACATTAATGAGATGGTTAATTCATGTCCAATTGACATGACTGGACTGAACATGAGGGAATATTTGAATATCTTGCCTTTAGGTTCCTATGACTGTCTAATTGGGATGGATTGGTTGGACCAGCACCATGCTATCCCAGAATGTCATAAAAAGGAAATTACTTTCCTGGATGGGGAAGGGAACCCAAGGGAGGTACATGGAATTCCCAGGGAAATAACTATCATAGAAATCTCAGCAATGCAACTAAAGAAAATTTACAAGAAGAGATTTCAAATATTTGTAGCTCATATGGAAGAGAGATCTAGAGATAAGGTGTCAAATATTTAAGATCATGTAGTCCTAACGGAGTTTGGGGATGTACTTAAAGAAATACGAGGACTACCCCCTAAAAGAGACATTGATTTCTCCATAAATCTTATGCCTGGAGCAGCTCCAGTATCCAAGACTCCCTACAATATGAGTACACCAGAACTGAAGGAGTTTCCAATGCAGCTTGAAGAGATTATGAATAAGGGGTGTATACACCCAAGTGTGTCACCTTGGGGTGCCCCAATTTTATTTATGAAGAATAAGGATGGAACCTTGATACTTTGCATGGACTTTAGGCAACTGAACAAGGTAACTGCGAAGAATAAGTATCCATTGCCAAGGATTGATGACCTCTTTGATCAGTTGAAGAATGAAAAAATATTCTCCAAGATTGATCTCAGGTCAGGTTATCATAAAGTAATAATTGAAGAAGAAGAAACCAGTAAGACTGCTTTTCGAACAAGGTATGGCGATTATGAATTCATAGTGGTGCCATTTGGGTTATCAAATGCACTAGCTTTTTTTATGTGTTTAATGATGGCATTTTCAGATAATACCTGGATAAGTTTGTCATTGTCTTTTTGGATGACATTCTTATATATTCCAATTTGGAGGAAGAGCATGAAAAACACTTGAGGTTTGTACTACATATATTAAGGGAGCATCAGTTGTGTGCCAAATTGAGAAAATGATCATTTTATCATAAGAAAATCCATTATCTCGGACATATCATCTCAGAAGAAGGTATAGCACTGGATCCAAAAAATATTGACTACATTAGAGGATGGTTGGCCCCTAAGAATGTGACTGAGGTCATATCATTCATGGGACTTACAGGCTACTATAGAATATTTATTAAAGGATTCTCAAGGATTGCACACCCGATCACTTCCTTGCAAAAGAAGGGAGTGAAGTTTCAGTGGACAGTAGAATATGAAAATAGTTTCTAGCACTTGAAGCATCTATTAACTAGTGCTCCAATAATAAGGATCAAAAATCCAAATGAATACTTTATTGTATGCACTGATGCATATAAACAATGAATTGGTGGAGTCCTTAATCAAAATGGATATGTTGTATGTTATGAATCAAGGAAGTTGAAGGAGCGTGAGAGGCTCTATGTTACTCATGATTTGGAGTTGGCAGCCATAGTGCATGCCTTGAATATTTGGGGACACTACCTCATGGGGTAAAGGTTCGAGTTCAAGACAGACCACAATGGTCTAGAATATTTATTTGGACATCCAACTCTAAATGTCAGACAAAGCAGATGGTCACAATTTCTCAGTGAGTATGAATTTGATATAAAGCATATCAAAGGGAAAGAGAACAAGGTTGTTGATTCACTTAGTAGAAGGGTGCATGAGTTTCATGCTACAACCATCAGCATGTACCAATCCGATTTGAAGGACAAAATCTTGGAGGCTTCAAAATCATACTTGCATTACATGGAAATGCTAACAAAATTATAGCAAGGTATTTTGTAGCAGAAAGTTGAAGATTACAAGCTGGGAGATGATGAATTTCTCATGTATAAAGGAAGAATTTGTGTGCCAAAGGTCTGATGGACCTGGTATAGTCATGAGGATGCCACTTGGGAGCACGAGGATGCCATGCGAGAAGAATACCTGCATCTTTTTGAAGAATTTTGAAATTTTATTGGTATAAATATTGCACTAAGGGAAGTGCATAAATAACGGGAGGGGGATGTAATACCCCAATACTAATGCCCAGTTGTAAATGTAATTATGTTTTATAGGCTAGTGAGCCTGGTTGTTATATGCTAGAAGGTGTTGATTAATTTTGGTTTTCATTGATGTCAACCCTTGAAGAAAGTCTGGTAGACAATTCTGGTAGCACAATGGTTTGGGTAATGGACCCAAGTTTGTTTGATGTAAATATGAATCATTATTGTCTTGTCATGGTTGATAAGAAGTACAAATGGATGAACTCCAAAGTGGTCCCCTTATGGTGAAATCCCTCACGGGAAGACGCTTTGCATATTGAGTTATCCTAGAAGTATGGTTAGAGAGCCCATTCTTAATTGTGTAATAATGAGATGAAGGTCAATGAATTTGTCAATGAAACTATCCTAGATAGATATTACTTGTCATGCCATTTTCGGTGGTATGTGGGAAGTCACATAACTCCTCACGGTTAGAGATTTATGACCATGTGAAGTTGGAGGACCCTCATGAGTCATCTAGAAGCCCCAAAAAGTCAAAATATTTGCAAAATAAATTGTTTAAATAATAAAGTTAATGGATAAATCCCTAAAATAATGAAAGTGGGATGCTACATGAAGGTATAAATAAGAGGCAAGGCTCTCTCATTTTAATCACACTTGAATATCATTGAATATCATAGGATTGGAAATGGTCTATGTGCTATAGAAGTTCAGACATTATTTATTGGGGTCTCACTCTAATATGTATATAGATCATTATGCATAAAAATACCTAGTGAACAAACTAGTGTTAGGGGGGAGAATATGTAGATGGATACTATTGTTCTAGGAATATGATTTTTAGTTTGTAGTAAAATCAGAGAAGCTTAATGTAGGACCATATCATCTATCGCGCATAATATCAGGAGAAGATGCAGTAAATTTAGATGGAATCTTACTAGGTGTACAACTATTTGTAGTAAATATGGTGGATGATTACTTCTCATACATCGTACAGTTTCTAAGTACATGCATGGCTCCATCAGAGATGACAGTGGTGTAGAAGAAACAACTAGTAGTGAAAGAAATAGATTATTAGTTGATTGAAGGGAATTTATACAAGTTGGTTGCAGATGAAATATTGAGATGTTGTGTGTTAGAGTATGAAAGAACAATGATACTCAAAGAATCACATGACAGGATTGCAGCAGGACATTATGTAGGGAGAGAAACTGCATAAAATATTTTGTGCGCAAGGCTATGGAGGCTTACACTTCACAAAGATTCTAAGGAATATTTTCAGTCATGTGATGTATTCCAAAGAGTAGGAAATCCATCTAGGAGGGATGGAATGCCTTTAAATCTACAAGTTACATTACAAGCATTTGATAAATGGGTCATGTAATTTGTAGGGTCAATCAATCCACAAGCAAGAGTATTAGAAGAAAGGTACATCATCACTGTCATAGATTATTTGACAATATAGAAAGAAGCATCCCCAATTACATATTGCACCATAGAGACTATTGTGAGTTTTGTTTTTGATAATGTAGTCACAAGGTTTGGATGTCCACACATATTACTTAGTGATCAAGGAACCCACTTCATGAATAAGTCAATTGAAGCATTGACTGAAGAGTTTCAAATTCATTATCGGAAGAGTACTACATAGCATCCTCGGTCTAATGGAATAGTGGAAGATTTCAATAAAAACTTGGAGAATGCCTTAAAAAATATTTGCAGCGTACGGAGAGACAATTTGGAATTAAACGTTTTTGCAGTGTTATGGGATTACATGACTACAAATAAAACGTTGACAAGTCAGGCACCTTTAATGTTGGTATATGGGAAAGAAGGATTGATGCCAATGGATTTTATTCTACCTAGAATGCGCATTGCAGTGATAATTGATCTATCAAAATCTAGTGCAATAGAGGAGAGATTGGAACAGTTAGCATAGCTTGAGGAAGATCAGTTTGTCACATTTTTCCATTAGCAAGTTCAAAAGGAGAGAGAGAAGGTTGGCATGATAGACACATCAAACATAAAACATTTCAAGTAGGAGATTTGGTATTACTCTATGATAGAAAGTTTATGCAGCATCCAGAAAAGTTTAGAATGCACTGGTTAGGACCCTATGTGATTCATCATGTAACAAAGACATGTGTTGTGTAGTTGGAAACCCTGAATGGAGAAGTCCTTGGAAGAATGGTGAATGAAATTCAATTGAAAATCTACAGAGACAGACAACATTATGTGGAGTAATCTGGGATGTGCCCAAACACATGTATCATAGTATTTGTACTATAGTAGGAAGGAAAAACACAGAAAAACAAATAAAAATTAGAAAAAGGAAGAAGAAAAAGAAAAAATAGATATAGAAAAAAGAAAAATAGTATAGAGTACAAGGAATAGGATATTGCACAAAAGGAATGGTTATCACACATCAGGATAGAACTATGTCAATTCATAAAATAACGCATAGAAGAAAAATACTGTGAAGAAAATAGATGCAAAAGAAAGTATAATTGCGCAGTTTGGTAATGACACAACCGTTGGAAGAATTAAAGCATGGAAATGATAGCTACGAAGCGGGAATAATAGGTCATAAAGACGCCCTATAATATCAAATGGAAAAAGTCACCAAAAATCATGACAAATTGGCAATACAAAGGAAACATTACATGATAGATTTGGTAATAAAGCCACATTTATCAACCCCCTTGGCAGATTAGAAAAGTTAGTTAAGGTGGGATGAGACATGCACAGTTGGAAAGGAGGCAAAAAAGAAGTGGAGGGTTACTATTTGTAAACCATTGCTACATGAAAGAGTGAATGAACTAGAGAAAACAAAAGAGAATCTGAGTGCATCAGAGCCAAGATACAACTAACATGGAATAGACACAGAGCTAGTTAAGGAACCAAACTCATAAGACAAATGGTTTTTCCAAAGGTTGGAGGGCCATTGAAAGTAGTGCGAAAATAGTCAAAATGACTAGTAGATACACCAGAGGTTGAGGAAGTACCCGAAGATTTAGCTTTAGATTCACAAACCAACTTCCACAGAAGTTACATCCCACCTAGTATGGACAATGCACCACCAATCAACGTACCAACAAATGGGAAATACCAGCTGGTAACATCACCAGTTCCACCTGGTGTAAGAATTGAAGGAGATATGCTCAAAAAGGTTGTCAAAATCAATTTCATGGATCATGACATCATCGATGAGAAGAAATTCCCATATCTCGCCAGGGAAAAATACTTGTTCACCAAGAGCATGATGGGCACATCAGCGATAATGTTGGAGCCACAGATGTGGGAAATAGGGTTGGAGAAGGCGGGAACATTGAACTTGTTGGAGATCCCACACTTCAGACATAGTCTGGAAATTAATGCATGTGTGAAGATATTTCTCAGTTGCATCCATGGGGGACATTGTGGCTTGATCCCCAAATGTCAATCGATACCATGTTGATTGCGTGAATTACAAGGCTCCCAAAAGTCGAGGAGGATCCAACCATTTTGTTCAATAAGGAAGGAGAGAGATCCCTCTAATAATCGATGAAGGAAAAGTTCCATACATTAAGGGGCAAAGGGGGACTGGATGTTAAAAACACCAGTGACACCAATGTTTTGTTTGCAACACAGTTATTGTCCTTCATGTTGATGCACAAATGTAGGAAGGATGAAGTACTAGTTGTAGTAATTGTGGTTGAAAAAAATTGTGTCGAAGGGGTCCAAATGAATTGGGCCACTTTCTTGGTGAACCAATTTGTGCAAGATTGTATTGAGGCCCAGGAAAAGGACACAAAATTGTGCTACGAGCGACTATTAATTTTGATTGTGCTGATCGGATATCAAGAACCCGACTACTATCAACGCATGGGGACATTTGGTAGAGGTAATATGGCAGGGAGATATGCCAAATTATGGCATATGATGATTAAGAGAAGAAAACATGACACTAATGCCACATTTTTTGTATACTTGGAAAATATCACATATCACTATCTAGTTGCACAGGCACAGTGCATATCAACAAAGATGGTGGAAAAATATAAGGATATTGTGAGTTTCAAAGAAGGAATGCATCATATGTATGTGTAGTAAAAGAAGGACCTAGTGCGCCAATGGTTACCAAGAAACTATAGGTTGAAAACATAAGACGTCTTCCTAATTGTGAATGATTGGCAATATGAGTGGAAAATCCCAGCACAGAAAATGGGGCACCCAGAAGAGGAAGAAGAGCAGGATAAGAGTGATGAGGAACTAGGTGACTAACATGGGAACAAGTAGAACAATAGCACATGAGATATTTTTGGCAGATCCACAACAAAATAGCAACAGACAATTCCAACATCAGGTGCAAAAAAAAGGATAAGGGGAAAGAACCCGTAGGAGGGGTGTGCAAGAATACTAAAGAGCATAGAGAAACCCAAATATATACTTTGACCAATGCTGATATCAACTACATTGGCTACCAAGTATGGGATGTTGCAGAAGAAATCATGGAGGAAGTGACTAGGATGGAAGAAGAGAAACAACATAGAGCGAAGTATCAGTTGACAACACCCCAACAACTCTTAGCAACTGATAGACTAGAAAAAGAGAGTAGAACTGAGGGAGGACCATCCATAATCCCAGGAAAGGAAGAAAAGAGTGTGCATCCGGTCTTAACCCAATTAGAAGCTAGGCATAAAACACTCTAGATTGAGATGGATGCACTGGAATTCCCAACATCTGAATTAAAATAATAAGTGAATTCGATATGACACATGAACATAGTGATATTTAGGATGTCAATACAAAGACTAGAAGACTTGTATATAGGATTGTTGCAATAGATTAAGAGTCGAGGAGATGAAGCACAACAAGAGATGATAAAAATGATGGATGAAAGATCCCAATTACAACAACATTATGATGTTTCACTCCAACAAAGAAGGAAGTTGAAGTCCGAGTGGAGGAGGAAATGAAGGACAAGACAGAGACCAAGGAAAGGGTGAAGCAATCCCTCAAGGAAAAGGACGAAGTTGAAAGTATTCGAAAGAAAACCCAAGCAGTTGTCCAGAAACTATACAAGGCCATTCCAGAAGTCCCCATAGTAGTAGAATATACTATGGAAGATCAAGTTTTGAAGATTGACGAAGTCATCAAGGGATTCATATCGTAGATAAAATATCTAAAATTGTGTAGTGTGTTAGGAATGCCATCGGAAGTCAGAGAAGGAGGAGAGAGAATGGATATCACAACAGTCGCTATCATTAAGAATATAGAAGAAGAATGCACCAAAATGTGTGAGGAGAGAAAGCATATCTTGACCGAATTAGTGGAGGATCCAAAGGTGAAGGTTGTAGAGGCCAAGTTAAGAGAAGCATAAGAAAATGAACAACAAGATTCATAGAATACCACTACATTTCCACCAACAGAATGTATGACAACAATTTTGGAATAGAGGTAGTCATACTTGGAAATGGAGAAGATGAGGGATAAATAGAAGGTCCTTCAACAATGCCTCAGACCAATGTAAGAAGAATCGATGAGGGTAATTGAAGAACTGGCCATTGCACAGGGAAAGGTAAATCAAGCAGCCTATGAAGCCAAAGAGAAACTTACAAATTTTATTGCATAGGGGGCTAAAGATATCGAAGAAATAGAGAAAAAAATCTTGAAGGAAGTGGAGGTAGCAAAGGAAGCCTCCCAAAATTTCATTGAGGCATGGAAGAGCAGGAAATAGGCCTGAGTGGCTTGGGATGAGCCATATGTGAGTATTAAGGGCCTGTTGGACGAGCAGTTTTGGGATACAATTTTGGTAAAAATCCTAAGTATAGAAGAAGTGCATAATAGAGATGTGCAAAGGAAGAAGGAAGGATAGGGAGTGTCAATGGTTACCAAGCAACTATAGGTTGAAAACAGAAGATGTCTTCCTAATTGTGAATATGAGTGGAAAATCCCAACACAGAAAATGGGGCACCCAGAAGAGGAAGAAGAGTAGGATAAGAGTGATGAGGAACCAGATGAATAACATGGGAAAAAGTAGAACAATGGCACATGAGATATTTCTGGCACATCCATAACAAAAGAGTAGCAGACAATTCCAACATCAGGTGCAAAAAGAAAGGATAAGGGGAAAGAACCCGTAGGAGGGGCATGCAAGAATACTAAAGAGCGTAGAGAAACCCAAATATATACTTTGAGCAATGATGATATCAACTGCATTGGCTACCAAGTATGGGATGTCGCAGAATAAATCATGGAGGAAGCGACTAGGAAGCAAGAAGAGAAACAACATAGAGCAAAGTATCAGTTGACAACACTCCAGCAACACTTAGCAGCTGATAGACTAGAAAAAGAGAGTTGAACTGAGGGAGGACCATCCATAATCCTAGGAAAGGAAGAAAAGAGTGTGCGTCTGATCTTAACCCAATTAGAATCTAGGCATAAAACACTCTATATTGAGATGGATGCACTAGAATTCCCAACATCTGAGTTAAAATAATAGGTGACTTCGATATGACACATGAACATAGTGATATTTAGGATGTCGATACAAAGACTACAAGACTTGTATATATGCTTGTTTCAATAGATTAAGAGCTAAGGAGATGAAGAACAACAGGAGGTGATAACAATGATGGATGAAAGATCCTAGTTACAACAACATTATGATGTTTCACTCCAACAAAGAAGGAAGTTGAAGGCCGAGTGGAGGAGGAAATGAAGGACTAGACAGAGACCAAGGAAAGGGAAGCATAAGAAAAGGAACAATAAGCTTCATAGAATACCACTACATTTCCACCAACAAAATGTATGAAAACAATTTTGGAATAGAGGTAGTCATACTTGGAAGTGGAGAAGATGAGGGATAAATAGAAGGTCCTTCAACAACACCTCAGACCAATGTAAGAAAAAGTGGTGAGGGTAATTGGAGAAATGTCCATTGCACAAGGAAAGGTAAATCAAGCAACCTATGAAGCCAAAGAGAAACTTACAACTTTTATTGCATAGGAGGATAAAGATATCGAATAAATAGAGGAAACAATCTTGAAGGAAGTGGAGGTAGAAAAGGAAGCCTCCCAAAATTTCATTGAGGCATGGAAGAGCAGGAAATAGGCTTGAGTATCTTGGGATGAGCCATATGTGAGTCTTAGGGGCTTGTTGGACAAGTAGTTTTGGGATACAATTTTGGTAAAAATCCTAAGTATAGAAGAAGTGCATAATAGATATGTGCAGAGGAAGAAAGAAGTCTAGGGAGTGCACAACAGAGGCACATCTAGAAGTATAACACACGAAGAGTAGAATAAAGTAGATAATAAAGTAGTAGAAGAAAGAAGAAAAAAAGGAAGGATGATAGCCTGACATGCTAAAGATGGAAGGACGCACAAAAGCAGGAAGAACAAAAGAAAATAAAAATGCAGACAGAAAAGCAAGTGAAATCTGTCGAATAGACAATTATCTGGAATAATAATGCATTGTAATAGGATTTTGGGAGGAACCAAGTAGGGTTTTAAACCCTAGATTGTATGTATGAATATGTAATGGGTTGGGAAAATAGCGGTTCCTCTTGGGTTGGTCCTAAGGGTTAATTTCTCAGCTAAGTATTGTATGGTTTTGTTATGTTCCATTGAAGACAAGAACCAATTTTTGAATGAAAGAGATTATGCAAAGAGAGAGAGGCTTGCACTACAGAATGACTAGGCTAGGAGAAGAGAAAGATAACCATGACATATCTTTGTAAGAACAGTGTGCAAGCTTGATGAAATTACCAAATGAATAATAAAGAAGCTAGTCATTGTTGGCATAGCCCATAGTTGGGTGAAAGACGTTAAATCTTGTGTTCATTTTTTTGTGTGTGATTGTTTATGGAATTCGTTGGATGCATTTTAGAGTAGATTTATCTTTTGTGTATTCATGGTGCAATAGTATGACTATTACAGTAATAAGTTTATGCAGTAATCTGGAATATAATGTTAATATGAATATGAGATCCACTAAGTAATAGAATAAGAGAAACTATAGAATAACTCCCACATAAGAGATAGTTAAGAATGGATAGAATAATTTCCTCTCATTCCCTCACTGCTGAAGAAGCCTAGTTCCTACAATCCCAATAGATACCTCGAGTGAGACTTCATATGTGCAAGCAGGTGATGTCAAAAGAGACGATTTCTGGTGGGTTTTGTTGGTCAAAGATAACTTGAACCTGGGGTCTTACAAACCACACGCAGCACCAACAATATGTCTACCTAGGGGATGGTCTATATATGCTCTCATCCTTGATGTCTAGTTGCAGGTACTCATTGATTCCTTGATCTCTGGGATCCTTCCTTATGCCACTTGTCACCATGAATTTTTGTAATGTATTTCATCCATCAGTTCCTCTTCTAACCTTACACATTAGGGGGCATCTGTTATACTTGTATTTTCCACAATTGGTTGTGAAAGAATGTTATTAGATGTTATGAGGCTAGAATTACATAATTGAGTGAAATTCTAATAATTATTTCACAAGGAAATAAACATTTTGTCACAATTTCATATTGATGAAATAATAATTATTTCATAATTGAGAATAAACTCATAATTGAAAAGAAAGTTCAAAGTGAGTTGGAAAAATATCATAATTGAGTATGGAACTTGAGCAAACATCTCATAATAGATAAAAAGTCCATAATAGGTTCGAAAAAGCTCATAATTAAGCATAAAACTTGTTCATGACTTTTAGTTGCTTAGTTCACATGCCATCAAGCATATATATGACTTGTAATTGCTTAGTTCACATGTTATCCACCTATCCATGACTTGTATCCACCTATCCATGACTTGAATCCACCTAGTTCACATGTCATGAAACCTATCTATAATCTCTTCTAAAATATTATAAGAAGAGGCCAAATCAAAGAGATGGAGAGAATAGTTTTGAGGGTGGTTATGCTATCAAAATAGATACAAAAGATCAAGAGGCTAAGGAAGAGCATCGAGAGTCTAGAAATAGGAGGAAAGCATCAAGTTCTAAGGTATGTATATGTTGTAATTTATTCTTAATTATAAATACATCATTGGTTTTCCTCCATTTTATTTGTGTTTTACTTATGAATGAATTGGATATGATCTTATGAATAATATATCAAGGTAGATCTAGTAAGTTTATTTCTCCTAACACTAGAAGCATAGTGGATAGGTAGTTTCTTGGATCTTTGTGTGTAGGGAGAAGATTGCAAGAGCTGGAGCTAGATCTCAGGTGTTGCAACAATCAAGAAACATGAGGAAAATCACCAATCCAAGGTATGTTCAAAACTTATTCTTGGGTAAAAGGGGGAAAAGTTACTTAGATCTAGGAAGACCATAAAATTACACCTCTTTTTATCTAGGATCAAGGGAAGACTGGAACTAGATGTTGAACACTAAATGATAGTTGAACACTAGAACTAGATTATGAGCTCAGTGAGGAATTTTTGAAGCCAAATTTCCTTAATAGTGATGTTGACCTCTCTTTGGTACTCGGCCACTACTGACAATAAAAAAATTATTGATTTATTTTTTCTCGACCAATATATGGGACCGGAACCCAAACTAAGCACATAATTGGAAATGGAATTGTGATTTTTTCTATTGCTAACCCAATCATAATATGTGAAGCCTGTGAGATTTTATGCAAAACCTTCTTTATAGTGGATCCCATAATTGGTGGTGCCCTAAAAATATCATAGGATGTGCTTGGCATCCTTCAAGTGTAGCTCATGCGATTTCTACATGTACTTGGAAACTGCCCCTACTACATATGAGAGATCCATATGGGTGTGGGTGACATAAAAAAGGCTCCCCATAATGTAACGTCCCCATCCATCCATGTCGGGCCATGCTACACCAAATAACTCTTTCATTCTCTATGCGGAACATATTGTAAGATACCTAGTATCCAACTGAGCTATGCCACATAAATTTTTTGAACTGCATGCAATTAAAATACATACACACAAAACTCTTGCGGAAACATATATATAAAATGAAAACAACCAAATACATATATAAATGCACGGAATCACACTAAAATAACAGTAAACATATACATGCAACATATACAGTAAATACCCATAAAAATAAACACAGTTATAACTACACATATGATAACCCATACAAATAAGCACGTAAATAACAATGCAACATGTAAATTTTATCACACAAATAGCACTTATCTTAGAAACAATGTCACCAACTGTGAGCAGACCTTCCACGAACCTCCCAGCCTTAGATCACACTGTTCATCACTCTCAATAGTGAGTCACACCCGAGCTGGGACTAAAATCCACTCAGGTAAAGGGATTCCTAACTAGACTAAAGGCTCATAGACAACAGGAAAGACTCTGTCTCAGGTGCCAAATCAAACTAACAACTTACAGTCCCTCATTCCCCACATGTCTGTCCCACCCAAGAAGTGCCCCTTCTCTTCTTAACAATCCTTCAACTGCCCCACTTCCTTTCTGAGCTTCAACAACAGGTCGGATAGGAAGTCTCGGAGCACTGTAGTTGCAGTTTAGCACCTTCAGGAAATCAATTCCAAACAATTCTCTCACCCAAAGAATTTCTCATGGGCCTAACAACCCACCTCTTCAATATCCCACGGGCCTGACAACCCACTTTTTCAGTCTAACTCCCAAGATAACTAGATACACCAACAAAAAGTGGCTATGGATACAAGTTCAGGTATAGTCATGAAGATACGAAAGGTAGGTCAATGGGTGTGTGCATGATCATGGATGATTGACTGGATGACTGAATGATGGAAAAGATGGGAAAATGAACTAAGTCCCAACAATATGTATGCATGTCTCCAACTTGGCACTTGTCATGTTGGGAGCTACTTTGGCCCACTTGTCCCTAGCTTTAGAACTTAGGATAAAATAATTATCCATACTTTATGATTTAAGAAATATTAATATAATATTCCTTTTTGTCTTAAGCTCCCTAGCTTATCCCCTTTTTCTTAACTTTTTGGCCCCTCCCTTTCCCTAACTAGTGGATTTTAGTCCCCCATACTCCTTTATCATGGTTGGTCTATGCACAATGATGTATTTTATATTAATTATGAGACATATACAAAAATAGGTGCACTGGACTTTAACATCTAGGCTCTTCGACCTAATCAAAACATAAGCATCCTATCTTATAATAACTAGCTCACCAGCTTATAAAACACAACATATGTACAAAAAGCTCTATGGCCTCAAAATCATGCGCACTTAACTTGTTGCGCGTGGTATGCAAGAATGTGCACACTTCATCATTTTACTGCGTAGTACATGTGTGCACTATGCCATGAAAGGTGCATACACAATGATATCAAACAACTCACCAGCTTAAGTACATTTGCATTTACATTTACAACTGGGTTCGGCCTAGGGATATTACACACAAGTTGTCGATACATGGTTCTATGCACCAATGGTGTATCCCCGCCATCCTTAAGATGTACCTCCAATAGAAAGAGTGTGGTTTTCGACTTGTGATGATGGTTGCCTTGTGAGTGAGCTTAACTGAAATAAAATGAACAGCTTTAGTAATCTTATCCACTACTAACATGATAGAATCATGTTGCTTGTTTGTTCTGGGCAATTTGGCAATGAAATCCATTGTTACAAATTCTCATTTCCACTTAGGAATGGGTAATGGTTGTAGAAAACCAGCTTAGTGTCTATGCTCAGCCTTTAGTTTTTGACATTCCAAACATTTGGAAATAAAATCAACAACCTCTTTCTTCATGCCTAACCAATAATATTGGCTCTTGATAGCTGCAATAGTTTTCTGATATCATGGGTTCCCAACATAAGGCACATTATGCATTTCTCTCAATATCATATTTTTCAACTCCTGGGAATTTGGTACATAAATTATGCTCCTGTATATGAGAATTTCATCAAAATCTAGCTTATATTCCTCAATTTTCTGCTGCAAAATACCTTGTTGTAATTTTTCCACTAATTCCTTGTATTGCAAATATGATCTGGCAGCCTCTATAATTCTGTCTTTCAAATATGATTGGTACATGCTAATGGTTGTAGCATGAAATTCATGTACTCTTCTTCTGAGTGCATCAACTACTTTGTTCTCTTTTCCCTTGATATGCTTTATATCAAAGTCATATTCACTTAAAAATTCTAACCATCTAGTTTTCCTAGCATTTAGAGTTGGCTGATCAAATAAATATTTCAGACCATTATGGTTTGTTCTTAGCTCAAACCTTTTCCCCATGAGGTAGTGTCTCAATTTCCTCAAGGCATGCACTATGGATGCCAACTCTAAATCATGAGTGGCATAGTGTCTTTCATGCTCCTTCAACTTCCTTGATTCATAACATATAACAAAGCCATTTTGACTGAGGACTCCACCAAGTCCCTCTTTACATGCATCTATGCATACAATGAAGTCTTCATCTGGATCTGCAATTATTCGTATTGGAGCACTTGTTAATAATTGTTTCAAGTGTTGGAAACTCTTTTCACAATCCAATGTCCAGTGAAACTTCACACCCTTTCTTTGCAAGGAATTGATTGGGTAAGAAATCTTTGAGAATCCTTCAATAAATCTCATGTAGTAGTCTGCAAGACCCATGAATGATCTGAACTTTATCACATTCTTTGGCATTGACCATTCTCTAATGGCTTCTATCTTCTCAGGGTCCACTGCTATCCCATCGTTTGAAATGATATGACCAAAATAATTAATTTGCTTTTGATAAAATGAGCACTTGCTCAACTTGGCATACAACTGATGCTCCCTTAATACTTGCAACACCATTCTAAAATGATTCTCATGCTCTTCTTCTGACTTAGAGTATATAAGAATGTCATCCAAAAATACAATGACAAACTTGTCTAAATATTCTCAAAAAACACCATTCATTAAGCACATGAAAACAACATGTGCATTTGACAACCCAAATGGCATCACTGTGAACTCATAATGACCATACCTTGTCCTGAACGCGGTCTTTCTGATATCTTCCTATTTAATCCTTACTTGATGGTATCCTGATCTAATATCTATCTTTGAAAATATCTTGGCATCCTTCAATTGATCAAAAAGATCATCAATCCTTGGCAGAGGATACTTGTTCTTAACAATCACTTTATTCAATTGTCTGAAATCAATGCACAACCTTAATGTTCCATCTTTATTTTTCACAAACAAGACTAGGGCACCCCAAGGTGACACACTTGGGCGTATATAACCCTTCTTCATAAGCTATTCAAGTTGCATTTGCAACTCCTTCAGCTCTGGTGTACTCATTCTGTAAGGAGTCTTTGACACTGGAGCTGCTCCAAGCATTAAATTTATAGAGAAATCAATATCTTTGTTTGGGGCTAGTCCTGGTACCTCCCTGAACACATCTTCAAAATTTTCCAAGACTGCATAATATTCCAAACTTGGCACCTTATCTTTAGGTGTCTCTTCCATGTGTTCTACAAATATTTGACACCCTTTTATGTACCATTTCTTCATCTGCAATGCTGAAATTTCTCGGATGGTTACTACCCTAGGAATTCCCTACACCTTCCTTAGGGTCCCTTCCTCATACAAGCAACTAAAGGCCTTGTTATGACAGTCTAGGATAGTATGATGTTTTTCCAACCAATTCATCCCAATTAGACAGTCATAGGAACCTAAAGGAAAGATGTTCAAATATTCCCTGGTGTTCAGTCCATTCATGTCCATAAGACATGACTTAAACATCTCATTAAATTTTATTTTGGCCCCTGTAGCTAGCTGCACCAACCAAGATTTCTAATGCTTGCTTCTTGGCAAATTAAAACTTTCCACCATATTAGGATCTATATAACTATGACTAGCTCCTAAATCAATTAAAATAGTAATGGTTTGGTTGTTGATCATACCTTCCACTTCAATCATATGTGACTGATATTATTCTTTCTTGTTGTCCAGGGCTGCATATCTCCTTGGCACATTTATGCCCATTTCCTCCACTATTTCATCTTGTTGTACATTGTGAACAGTCCTCCCTTTTTCACCTCTGTGAGGATAATCTCTGAACATGTGATCTCCTTTACAACCCCAACATTGAATAGGTGGCTTCCTTAGCCTTTGACCCCCTGTTTCCATCGTTTCGGGCTCTCTAGGAGTTTATTGTCCCTGTGAATTATTTATGAAGAATGGCGACTTAGATCCCTTCTTCCTCTGATCCACCTTGAATTTATTTTTGTCTTCCCAATCTTTTTGGAAAGTTGGCCTTGATTTTTTCTGATCATATAGGCATTTAGCTCTCCTTATGGTCTCCTCCAATGTCTTTGGATCATCATACTATATTTTGTCACTGATGAATGATGGCAATCCACTCAAATATCTTTGAATCTTAACTGTATCATCCTTGATGAAAGAGATATACTTCAAAAGTTCTAAAAACCTTCTCTCATATTCATCTATGGTCATACTTCCAAGCTTGAGTTCAAATAACTCTTTCATTTTCTTGTCATAGTATCTCTTATTCAAGTATTTCTTCTCAAAATACTTCTTGAATTCCCTCCAAGTAACACTTTTCTCTTTGATGTGTTGCACCTGCATAAGATAATCCCACCACATGGATGCCTTTGCCTTGAGTTGATAGATAGAAATTATACCTTATGCATGAGAAGAATAATTATGCAATTGAAAATACTTTCTCATGCCAAACAACCATGTTTCTGCATATTCATCCTTCTTGTGATCACCATCAAATGTAGGAGGTTTGATTTTGTTCATTTCTCCTCATAGCTCATCCACCCCAGGACTCTTGTGCTTCCTGAAAAGGGATGGAATTGAGTTGTTGTTTGTTCTCTTATTGGAATGCCTTGGGGAGTGGCGGTGATGTCTACTAACACTTCTAGTTCTTTGTTTCTCATCATGAGGCCTGTCACTTCCAGATTTGCTTGAGCCACTATCCTTGTCCAATTTCTTCTCTATTCGGTTCAAGATCTGCAATAACTTCATGTTGAAGTCATCATGTTTCTCCTTGGATTTCATAAGCCTTTCATTATCATCCTTATGGCTTTGGACATCCTTCTGCAAATTTTTAATGGTTTTTTCCATATTCATGTTTTCATCCCTTCCTTCTCCATGTCCATTGGAGTTTGTTCCTTCAATACCCAAATGGACATCCATCCCTCTAATATCATCCTCATGAATGTAAGTCCCCTATGCCTCTTCCATTCCTCTGGACTCTATGTTGATCTTGATCTGATCTATTTGTTTTTAACTCTGCAAAATGTGCAGCCAACAAAACTTTGTCAGACTAATTGTTTCAACAATTTCATGAAAATATGAACCATTCTGGTTCAATAATATATATCTAAGTTCTTTCTTCTGATTTCCTGGAAATTTGAATGCCCCAAATTTTTTTATGGGTGGATATTTATATTCCACTTTCCAACGCCTACTCCCATGCTCAATTTCGAGTCTTGAGTAGAAAGTTATGGTTATTTGAAAATTGTCCATTAATTTTTCTGTTCATTTTTCAACTTGGCGCAACTCTACGCTGTAATTATGCATTTTTGCACCTACTCCTTTTGGATTTTTTGTAGGATCTCAATTGGGTTTCCTCATATACATATTATGGAAACTCTTCCCAAGTTTCATCTCTTTGTGGGTTCTTGGCTCCTAGTTACAGCGTGCTGAAGTTCTAGGCCAAAATACCATATTGTAATTGATATGCTAAAGGTACCTTCTTTTCCATATTAAACACTTTTAACATGCCTAGAAATTTAATTCACCTCTTGGAATGTATTCTATGGCTCAATATATTTCCATTGACTTCCCCTGTGCCTCAATCTGATTCCAGAGAAGAAATTTATGGCTCTTTGAAGTTAGTTGGGTCTTAAAATTTACCCTTCACTGTTTGTGTTGTAACTTTCTCATAAAAGCTCTGTTTGATGAACGGTTTAAACCATTAGAAATCTCTATTCGAGATCTTTTATTTGAACTGCAAAGACAGAGTGTGCCTTGGAATACTCTGTTCTCGTGGTTTTTGCGTTGCTAAAAACAATCTTAAGGGCCTAAAAAACGCACTGCAAAAAGATGACGTTCAAATGATATAAAACGTCGCAAAAAATTGTTGGTTTTCTGTTGTTGTTCACCCTTCGAACGACTTTGTGCGCACAAATTTCAACCTGTACACCCATATTTACCATGCGTAGAAACAACACAAGGTAAATCATGCTTCTCTCACTTAAAAACAACTGTGTATCACTTCTTTGTCGTGCCAATATCTTGCGCGCACTACTATTGTGTCGCGCACCAATATATACCACGTGCAGTTTTGGTTCTTGCATTATTACCTGTTAAATGCAGTTTTTGTAGTAGGCATTGATATTCTACGTGCATTGTACTCTACACGCTGCACCATGCCAAATTTTAGTACGTCTCCATCATGCACCAAAAGTCTGTGTGCACCATTAACTAAACTGTCGCGTGACAACATATACCCACATTGTGCATGCACCAACAAAGTTTCTTTGCGCCCTACCAACACTGCGCACACCACACGTGCCATTATTATGTGTGTGCACACCACACAATGCTAAATTTAGTGCACACTCTTGTACACCGACATTTTTCCGTGCGACACCGCTATTTAGCACGCACAACTGCACACTAAATTTTTTTCGTGCGGCACCGAAATTTAGCGCGCACACCTGCACACTAACATTTTTCCGCGTGGCACCAAAATTTAGCACATGCACCAACACACCAATATATTGTTGAGCAGTGTCAAATTTTACCTATCACAATATTTTCACTACACATCATGCATTTTTAGTGTGCCCACATGTGCACATTCATTTTTATGCGCATCAATTCCTCGTGAAATCCGCTACAGAAATTGTGGCTTTTGTCTTAACTTTTTCCCCAATTTACCATCAACATTCTGCAACCATAAAATTTGTCCAATTTCACCCCGATAACACCAATTCAAATTATGCAACAACAAATTGTTGTAAGTTGACATTTCTGGAATGAATTTATCCAAAATCAATTCGCGGATTGAAAATTTTAACCACTAAACTCGCTCCATCTGTCATGGCTTCATTGTAACTTCAAATTCAACCCATTCTAGATCTTCATTTGCTAGAAAAGATATTAAAACAATAATATCTCATCACTTGGCCAAATTTCTCCATTTTCTCATGAATTTAACAACAGAAATTAGGGTTTTTCCCCAATTCTGCCTAGTTGCTATTACTTTTCACCATGGACGCTCTACAAACTGAAATTTGGCCACCTCGAAATAAATCCTCTGTGACATTTCACTTCAACTCACTTGTTCGGCCCATCCAGACTCAGCGTTGAAAACTGAATCTCTAATACCATATTGTAACATCCTCGACCATCCATGTCAGGCCACACTATGCCAAAGAACTCTTTCGTTCTCTCTGCGGAACATACTGTAACATACCCAGTATCCAACTGAGCTATGCCACATAAATTTTTCGAACTGCATGCAATTAAAATACATACACACAAAACTCTTGTGGAAACATATATATATAACATAAGCAGCCAAATACATCTATAAATGCATGGATTCACACTAAAATAATAGTAAACATATACATCCAGCATATAGAGGAAATACCCATAAAAATAAACACATTTATAACTGCACATATGATAACCCATAAAAATAAGCACGTAAATAACAATGCATCATGTAAATTTTATCACACAATTGGAACTTATCTTGGTAAGAATGTCACCAACTACATGCAGACCTTCCACGAACCTTGCAGGCTTAGACCACACTATTCATCACTCTCAACAATGATTCACCCCCAAGATGGGACTAAACTCCACCCGGGTAAAGGGATTCCTAACCAGGCTAAAGGCTCATAGACAATAGGAAAGACTCTATCCCAGGAGCCAAATCAAACTAACAAATTGCAGTCCCTCATTTCCCACATGCATGTCCCACCCAGGAAGTGTGCCCCTTCTTTGCTCAATAGTCCTTTGGCTTCCCCACTTCCTTTTTGGGCTTCAACAATAGGTTGGACATGAAGTCTCAGAGAACTATAGCTACAGTTTAGCACCTTCAGGAAATCAATTCCCAACAATTATCTCACCCAGAGAATTTCTCACAGGCCTGACAACCCACCTCTTTAGTCCATCTCCCAAGCTAACTAGACACACCAACAAAAAATGGCTATTGATACAATTTCAGGTACAGTCATGAAGATATGAAGGGTAGCTAAATGGGTGTGTGCATGCTCATGGATGATTTACTAGATGATTGAATGATGGAAGGAAAGATGGGGAGAATGATGGAAAATATGGGAAAATGAACTAAGTCCCAACAATATGTATGCATGTCCCCAACTTGACCCTTTTCATGTTGGGAGCTACTTTGGTCCACTTGTCCCCAACTTTAGAACTTAGGATAAAATAATTATCTATACCTTATGATTTAAGAAATATTAATATAATATTCCTTTTGGATTAAGCTCCCTATATTAGCCCCTTTTTCTTAACTTTTAGGCCACTCCCTTTCCCTAACTATTGTATTTTAGTCCCCCATACTCATTTATCGTGGTCATTCTGCGTGCATCGATGTATTTTATATTAATTATGAGACATATAAAAAAATAGGTGCATTGGCCTTTAACATATAGGCTCTCTGGCCTAATCAAAACATAATCATCCTAGATTATAATAACAGTCTCACCAGCCTATAAAACACAGCATATACACAAAAGGCTCACTGGCCTCAAAATTGTGCGCACTTAAGTTGTTGCGCGCAATATCCAAAAATGTGCACACTTCTTCATTTTACTATGCAGTACATGTGCGCACTATGCCATGAAAGGTGCATACACAATGATATCAAACAACTCACTAGCTTAAGTACATTTGCATTTACATTTACAACTAGGTTCGACCTAGGGATATTACACACAATTTTTCAATACATGGTTATATGCACCAATGGTGTATCCCTGCCATCCTTAAGATGTACCTCCAACAGAAAGGGTGTGGTTTTCAACTTGCAATCAGTCATGTAAAATATAACCAAGATATCCTTGACATAGTCTAATATATATTGATTCATGAAACATCCTAACTGATCTCGAGACCAAGGAAAATTTGTAGTGGACCTATGTACATCATAGAAAACATGTCATGCAGAATGTCTTTAACCACAACAATTGTTGAGGCCAAACTTCCTGTGATCAGGAGGTCATCAACATATAGAAATAATATCAACAAGGAGTCTGAGGTTCTTATAATGTAGTCATTTGGATTTTATTTACATATAGCAAAATTCTTAGAAAGAAAATAACATCCATCTTCACATACCATGCTTTAGGCGTATTCTTGAGGCCATAAAGTGATTTTTTTAGTTGACATACCAAGGATGAGTTTTGTATGAATGGTTGAGGCTGCTCCATGTAAATATCCTCCAAGATATCCCCATGAAAAAAGGTGTTCTTGACTTTCATATGGTGAACTTCCCACCCCATGGATCTTGCAATGGAAAGGGCCATTCAAATGGATTCCTTCTTTGCTACTAGAGAAAAGGTCTCATCATAGTTTATCCCATGGATCTATTGAAAACCTTTGGTAACTAGTATTTCCTTGTACTTTCTCACCTATCCATATGCTACCCTATTGCTCCTATAGATCCATATACATCTAAAAATATTATTTTTTGAAGGAATCAAAACAATATCCTAAGTACGGTTCTCTATGAGAGAGTTGTACTCATCCTGCACAGTATCTTTCCAGAAGGGATTCTCTACAGCCTCTACATAGATATGTGGGTCTAAATATAGAACCATGTAGAAATGCATGGGAATAATTGGCTCAATAGATATGAGTGCATGAGGAGGATCCTCAAACTGGGACCTCGTCCTCCTTTGATCTGTTGGATCCCCCACAAGGTCACTTGCTGCCTATAGGGTGGTATTTTCCCACTTGAGAATTTGTTGTGCCTCATCATCTGCATGCTCATCATCAACATGCTCATAATATTCCGAAACATATTTGGATCTCATATATGAACCATGATATAAATGAGTGGACTCGTCATCTATGATGTCTAGTGCAGGAGGAAGTGCAAAGGTCTCTGCATGTGGCTCCAATGGTGCATGCAAAGGACTTTCCTCAAAATTGACTCTTCGCTCAATAATGTGATTTTATGTTGAGGGATCAATCAAATGGTAACCCTTCACATCATCATGATATCCCACAAATATGAATGTGGTACTCTACAAATCTAATACTTTCCTCTTTTCAATGGGTACACAGGCCCACGTGCATGATCCAAATATTCAGAAGTGGGTGAATTCTGGTTTTCTTTTGCTCCATGCCTTAAAGGGAGTCCTATCCTTGATACCTCCATGGGGAGATATGTTCTGAATTTCGTTAGCACTCTTAAGTTATTCAAACCAAAGCTTGGAAGCTAGACACCTTGCATGTAACATGCAAGTGGCCATCTCTTTGAGGGATATGTTCTTCCTCTTAACTACTTTTTTCTGTTGCAGAGTGTAAGGTATTGTATGCTACAAATAATCCAAGTGGGAATCGGTGGCCACCCACCTATTCCACTGGCTCAAAACATGGGTTTCCACCTTGGAACTTTTTCTACATCTTTTCAGGTCCTAAACTTACGGGGTTTTTTTGAGGCCCTAAATGACATTTTTTTGGCACAACAATTCCCAAATGAAAGCCATGACTATTTGTATGTTGTAGTGGATAGGTTCGGAAATAAGTGTATCTTGATGCCATGTAAAAATAAGATCATTGTTGAGCAGACTGTATGGTAGCTAGAGAGGGAGTGGGGGGGCCCAGAGGGCCCATAGTGATAATAGTGGAGGTCATTCAATGTAAGGTGGAATAGGTCCACTATATTATTAAATAAGGCCCACTATGGTAGTTAGATATAATAGATGGATAGTTAGATATAATAAATGTAAGAGGACTTCTTAGAAGGTTCTACTTCTAGAAGATTCCTCCTCTAGAATGTTCTTAGGCGATGGTAGCACTATATAAAGGGATTCACGCAATGTAATGGGACATGAAGAGAATTATTGTATTATGAGTTGTAGCTCAATAGGAGTATTCCCCCTCGAAGAGGCAAGTGAACATGATAGGAAAACGTTTTCATAAGGGGGATGGAGTGTAAGGTAGCTAGAGAGGTAGTGGGGGGGCCCAGAGGGCCCATAGTGTTAATAGTGGAGGTCATTCAATGTAAGGTGGACTAGGTCCACTATATTATTAAATAAGGCCCACTATGGTAGTTAGATATAATAGATGGGTAGTTATATATAATAAATGTAAGAGGACTTCTTAGAAGGTTCTACTTATAGAAGATTCCTCCTCTAGAATGTTCTTAGGTGATGGTAGCACTATATAAAGGGGTTCAAGCAATGTAATGGGACATGAAGAGAAGTATTGTATTTGAGTGGTACCTCAATAGGAGGATGCCCCCTTGAAGAGGCAAGTGAACAAGAGAGGATACCTTCCATAATAGGATCCATTGTATGGTGTTTCCCTACCTCGAGGGTTTGGTAATAATAAAGTGTGGTTTCTTCTTTATTGCTCCGTGGATCTATTGTGTATTCAGTATTTGTGGTGATTATATTTGTAGATCTATTCAGGTTCTTAACACAAACTACTAATCTCTTCTTTCAATATGTTTGGTTTCACTTTGGGTTACCCACATCCATTATCTCAGATCGAGATACTCGATTCCTTGGGGTTTTTTGGACAAGCTTGTGGAGAATTATGGACACCAAATTGAAGAGGAGCACTACTTTACATCCACATATCGATGGATAGAGAGAGGTGGTAAATAGAGCAATGGTACTTTTTCATCGAGGCTACTGCAACAAACATCCCAAGTTATGCGATGAACATATACCCTATGTACAACTTGCTTACAACCGAACTTACATTCCTCCACTCGATGTTATCCTTTTGAGACATGCTTTGGGTACCTACCTAAGGTTCCTTTGGACTTAATGTATGGGAGATATGTCAATGAAAATGAAGAAAGAAAAGAGGATAGAGCTCGCAAGTTCATCCATAGGATCCAGCAGATGCACCAGGAATTCAGAGAACAGTTTGAGAAAAGTCAAGCACAGTATAAGGCTCGGCATGACAAGCACAGGGTTGATCATTAGTTCCAGGTTGGAGACTGGGTATGGCTTCACATCATAAAGGAAAGATTGAAGGGTGAAGGAAAGAAACTCAAGCCCATTCGTTATGGACCCTTCATTATCTTAGAGAAAAGTGGTACCAATGATTTTTGTCTGGATCTTCCACCTTATATGCAGATTTACTCAGTTGTAAATGTAGAGAAATTGAATTTTTTTTATCCTCCCATGATCATGGATCGGGATGAGGAAGTTTCAATACCTTCAATCGATAAGTTTTCTCCTGAGTACTTAGATGAGTTAAAGGAAGATATCATCTTGGACAAAAGAATGAGGAATTCATGCAGGGGTGATGTGGATTATCTTTGAGTAGGCTTAAAGGGCATACATTCCAGCAAGTCAAAGTGGATAGAGAAGGAAAAAGTGAGGGGACTCTTCCCTCACTTATCTATTGATTGATGAAAGATTTTGGTGGTCCAAAAGTATCTCAATGGGAAGGTGTGATCCAAAAAGGATCAAGAGAAGACTAAGAACAAATCAGAACTCGCAGAAGAAACTCATGATGCTAAGAATGACCTCAATAAACAGAGAGAGGGAAAAAAAATCAAAGTTCTAAAAACTCATTGAAAATGACATTATCGTGGAGAGCGAATCACAATATTTTTAACGACGCAAATGACTCATCAAATGGAGTTATAGATCGAAATATATCTCTTCAATCCTCGTGTCTTTTGCAGTCCTCAAACCCAAAACAAGAGCTTCTTATTCTTCCACATTATTGGTAGTTTCAAATTCTAACTTGTAGGACAAAGATATAGTCTCTTGAGTAGGTGAAACAAAGACCACTCCAGCACCAAAACCCTCCCTAGAAGAGGCTCCATCAAAGAACATCTTCCAAACAGAGGTGATTGGAGGAGAGCCTTTACAAAAAGCAATGGACTATTTTCTGATTTCAAGAGGAGGTTCAGGAGCATCAGTGAGCTGCAATAAAATGGATCCCAAATCAGTATCAAGTGAGAATATAGGATGGTTTGTGGGGTTTGCTTCGTCACTAATAATGTAGGCCAACTGATCTTCCCTGTAAATTATTCTATGCTCTCCCCCAAACACAGGAACGGTAGCATATGTGAGGTCCATTTGCAAGGTTCCCCCAAGTCTTTTTATCCAAGGTCTTGAAAAGAGCATGCCAAACTTGGGGGGAACATCAACCACCACGATATCCATGACCACACATTTCATGGGAAATTGAAACAAGGTCACAACTAGATATTTGATGACCCCAAGACACTTCACTTTCCTAGTTTCAAAAGAATATAAGTCATGGTAAGTCTTTGTGATTTCTAATCCAAGTTCATCCATGATAGTTTTGGGCATGATATTATGAGATTCCCCCGAGTCCAACATGAAGTTATGAAGCACCTTATCGTGTATGTTCAGTGATGTATAGAAGGGAGGGGATGAATCATCTCTCTCTTCCACCAAAGGTCTCAGTATGACAACAAGATTTTCATCTTAGAGATTGATTGAGACTATGGCATGAGATGAAGGCTCAAACTACAACAGTTTAGAGAGGCACCTTTTGAAGTTATCATGCTTAACCATCTTTGAAAGGGGTACAGGGATTCTAATTTTTTGAATTTCATGCTCAAAGTTAAAAGAGGACGGGAGCTTGAGATTTTTTCTCACTTTTGGGACATGACCTTTGACCACTAGTGAGGGGTTTTGTGCCCTCTTTTCTTTGTTGATGTCTGCTACATCTTTAGCAAGATTCTCTTCTCTGGTAGGCTGATCAGGAATGTTAGACTTCCCTTCTTTATTTTTAGACCTGAGGTTGTATTTATTTTGACTGCTACTCATTTTCTCCCCCTTACTCAACTCATTTAGTTGTTTTTCCATGAGAGACTCCTCATATGCATATTGGGTTAAGTGGGGAAATGAGGAGGTGTCTCCAAGACAATGGATTTTAGGATATACCTCTTCTTCCTCTCCTTCCTCATTAGTAACAAGGTTATTTTGGAGAGGGGTTTCGATTTTCTCATCATCCCTATCCCTATTTCTATGATTTCTTTGGATAATCTGAGGGGTGTTATTTGGTCTTCTGAAGTTACCCCTATTTTCATCATTAGGGAGATTTCTATAATTCTTCTTTCCTTCTAGTTTAAAACTTTCCACCTCAGCAGAAAATCACTTTACCAGACCAGTCAATTTGTCCACTTGAGGGTGGGAAACTAAGGAACCAGAGGTTGAAGCTTCAAACCTCCCCTTTCCTCTGTCTCTGTCAGTGTTACTCCTAAGTTTTTCAACTACCAATATATTGGACTCCACTTCCAGGGTTGTATATTTCATATGAGCCAAAGAATTATCTCTTCTTTTTCTTAACAGGAGGCATAAATCAGGGTCAAAAGCACTAGCATAAGTAATTTTGACAGAGGTTTCTGTAGGTTTAATTTCGGCAAAAATATTATTATACATTTTATTAAACCTCTTTGAAAAGTCAGAAACAGATTCCCCTTTTCCTTTCTTAAGTGATCCAAACTCTGTAATATAGTAAAGGAAATCCTTTTTATCCCTCCAATGTCTTAAGAATGCATCATCTAGGGCTTCAATCCCATTAATAGATCCAGGATCCAAGGCCCTAAACCATTTCCTAGCCTCTCCATCAAGGATATGAACAAAAATTATCATCCACACATCTTCATTCACAATGACATAATTGTCTACATAACTATAAAAGGTTGCAAGGTGCTCTTCTGAAGTTTTGTCTCCCTCACCCTTGAACTTAGGCAACTGCTTAAGGTAGCCACCAGCTGGGAGAGCATTCAGAGGCTAAGGCAAGACAAGAGAGGCATATCTAGCAGCCATTATGGCATCCATTATGTTCCTAGGGGGATTAGCACCTACCATTGGGATGTGAACTAGAGAAGAACTAGGAGGGGATGGAGTTTGAATATGTGAGACTAGAATTGTGTTTCTGGGGGGGGAAAGGAAACAGCTGAGGATTTGGAGAAGAGGCTACAGGGCTTGAGGTAAAAGAGGTTTCCCCTTCTGTAAATGCAACAAATCTAATAGGGGGAGGAGTGTAAAATCCCAGAGTGGGAAAATATTCCAAGGTTATAGGTTTAAACCACAGTACAACCTTAGGGAAAACAGGAGTGTCAAATATTTCTCCTTCTAAACTGAGACCAAGAGGGGAGAAATCAACAAGAACACTCCAAAAATTTAAACTTATGGAAACTCAAACAAATGGTATAATAGGAGAATGAGAAGACACTATTGGACCTTTTAAAGAAGGATTACAAAAATTACCAAAAGTACCTGGTACAGTAGCTAAAGTACCTTCTCACGGGGCCTTTCCTTTTCTAATAATTATCTCTGGGTCATCTTCAAGCGTTGCTAGAGGCAGTTGTGGAGTTCACCTCGTGTTTTTTCCTTTTGGATCCACAACTGAAACAATGGATTCGAAACAATGGAGTCACCAGGTGAACTTTGCAATCTTTGATGTACACAGTTCTGATGCACCTTCAGAATCAATAAGCTTTCTCGTTCAATCCTAGGGAAATATTTTCAATTCGTTCCCCAACAATGGCACCGGAAATGTTAGCACTAGAAGTCACCTTCTGATTGCATTGAAGGTGAGACCAATACCCATTAGGTATATGCCACTATGATTTTGAGTTTAAAGAGGTCAAATGGATCAGACTCAAGACAATATCGTTTTAAATCAGAAAAATGGACTGGCACGCATAGGCAAATGAGGTCTTGATCAACTTTAGTTAGTAAGTTGTATTAAAGGTGAGTAGAAGGAAGACTGTGGTGAGGAAAGTGTAGAGGCCTGATATGGACATCAGGTCTTCAAGTAGCCTAAGGAGGAAAAAATTCAAACATAAGATCCTCTTAGATCCAAATTTTCAAGAAACTGAAGAACGCCATAACAACACTATAATCAAACATCCATTACAATACAGCTATAACAATCCATATGAATCCTTCAATCATGGACACCTCAGTATCAGAGGTAAATAGGATGAAGAAGAAAACTAACTAAAATTGGTCACAATACTACTGCAATCAAACCTTCATTACAACATCATAACTCCATGCTTGACTGTCTTAGCACAACTATTTACAGTGAAGTGAAAAGAAGTTGACTTATATTAAACAAGAAGTCTCAAATCTTGTACATAACCAGAGAACCAATATGTTTTATCAAAACATTACAATACAAGAGCCTTTCTCAACCATCGACCATAAAAAAATATCAAAAATACATACTTATACTTAGGAGTGACTACAACCACCAGAGGGGTGATCGAGTCATGCATTCAAGGCTTGAATTTTGCATCTTCTTTGCAGACTGTGCATTCAGTTTTCCATTAGACGTGAGCTCTTTCGTCTGAACCTTCTCTGTCAGACTGCGCATGCAGTTCTCTGTCAGACGTGAGCTCAGATCTGCCAGTCCTTTCTACCTTTCCATTTATGTGGTGAGATGAGGTTTCAACCACCTCCCTCACTTTCATTAAGTCTCTGCATCAGGATCAGGACGAGCCTGAGTCAAATCAACACCTGGAAAATGTGGTGGCCACACCCTGATCCTTACCACCTGTATTCTTGTTGGACCTTTGCAGAGAGAACTGGCAGGAGGATGTGAACACTGATGATGATGAGTTGGCGAGGTGATTGATGCAAAATCCCAGGCTACAACAAGTGTGCAACGACCATGTGGAAGGACACGACTGGAGACAGGTGACCGAGACTGCCTGAGTGTCGACATACGAGAAATGAAGTGTAAAGGCACACGAGTGATGTGGCAAAGGGGAAGGATGGGGTGTTAGAGTGATGTGATAGGTAGTGGAGGTGACAGGGGGAAATGACAAATGGTGGTGGAGATGACATGGAGCGAAAGTGGAAGACAGGTGTCAGGAGGTGAGAGGGGGAGAAAAGACAATGGGGAAGGGACAGGTGTGTGGTTGCATGAGTGGAGGACAGATGTCAGTGGGAGCGCAAGAGGTATGGGAAAGTGGACTGGCAGTTAGCTCTAGGGATGATTTTAGGGGCTACATTTCGCTCATGGGCTAATTTTCCATGGTTTTTCCAAGAAAGAGATTCGTTATTTTAAACATAATTCGCTCAAATTCTATAGAATTAAATTATTTTACCTTGAAAATCGCCAAAACTTTATAAAAACTATATAAAATCCTTAGAAATTTGAATATTTTTACAAAAATATCGCCAAACATTTATAATTGGAATATGAAGGATTAATAAGATTCGCCAAGGTTTATACATTTTAAAATAAATTTCCATCCTTAAAATCATCCCTGGTTAGCTCGGAGGGGGAGGTAGGCGGTAAGCAATGAAGCATGGGGGGGGCGGGGGGGGGTCCGAGTTGCTGTGGAGGTGACATGATAGTGGGGGGGGCATGCGAGAAAACCACCAACTCGAACCCCCCTTCCCCGTTAAAAGAAGAAAGGTCGGGGGGGTCTAATATTGGATACAGACTATAGATCTGAGCGCACCATGCTCAGCCACTGATATCCGTGTGCTCCTTAGCACATTGTGCCAACATGCTAAGCCATCAAAAAATTAGGATAAGAAACATAAAGTGGGTCACGCTAAGATCCATTTCTTGATTTTTTCACCAAGAAGTTATTTCCTAAGAGAAAACCCCATTTTATCAAAAACTTGTGCTATCAGTCAGGTAGTACAACTAAGGGCATAGTCTAGCCTCCTCAGTTGGCGCCCTGATATATTGGGCCGAGTACTATTGTTGGACCCCACACGTATATAAGAGATTTATAACACAGGGCAAACCCTTGTCTATAGAACCCTTGAATACCCTATCCCTTGGGCTAGAAACCACAAAAAAAATAAATAGAACAAACAAGATCTATTGTCACACAATTGTCTCTTGCATTCAGGTTACAAAATTACTACACATTTCTTCTGATTAATCATTTGGGAATCTTGTCACTGCAGTATTTATTTAGGCTGGAGTATAAATCCACAGAAGTAAAAAAATAGTGGTCCCACCAACACACTTAGTTGGGACCTATCCCACTAGGTTCCTCTCTTCGCCTTGATTCCAGTGATACCTATCAATTTTAACACATTTTTTTTGTGGACCTGACCCATCTCTGACACCCTTATTTGGCTCCTATCCCTTTGGATTCCCCTTTTTTCCCTGTTCGCAATGATATCTATCATTTGACACCATTTTTTCTCTGTGGTCCCACCCACCCCTCCAGACCCCTTTTGTTTCCCCTATACTATTTGTCTGCTCCTTTGTCCAAATGACTACCACACGAGCCCAATACCTCAATGCCTTGATTTCTGACAACCACCAAAATAAGGATGCCATCAAGCATCTTAATAACAAAATTAGATCCATCAATTCAACTATTGATATCCTCGAGGACCATTATTCCCACATCAAGGACCTCCAGGAACAATGTTCCCACATCAAAGACCTCAAGGAACAATGTTCCTACATCAAACACCTCAAAGACCACTTCCTAGGCCATTCCCAGAACCCTTCCTCTTATGAACAACCATTTTATCAGGATGACCATGACTCTTATGATTACCAAGGCCCTCATACTACCCACTTTTCCTGAGACCTCCGCCCTCCTAGAATTGAGGTGAACAAATTTTAATGGATCATATCATACAGGATGGGTCACCCAAATGGAACATTATTTCTCTTTGCATGGCATTACTGATGATTTATCCAAGCTTCATTATGGTGTCCTACATATGAATCCATAACAATGACAATGGTGTCAATGGAGAAAAACTTCACGCCAAGGGTATATTTCTTAGACATAGTTTGTTGTCGAACTTTATGACCGCTTTGACTATGACACCCACCATTTAGGACGTTTGACCAATTTAAAGTAGTCTGGGATAGTGGAAGACTTTATTTCTGCATTTGAGCACTTGAATTTCATAATGAAGGGCATGTCATATGCTTTCTTTAGCGAATGCTGTATCAGTGGCCTCAAAGATGAAATTCCTGCCCATGTTTTCATTGCCTGCCCCCAGACTTAGTTGGAAACTACTCAAAGAGCCAAGTAATCCCAATAGATTCTGTCATCCCAGGCCTGCAAACCCTCCTTTCCTCCTTTCCCTAAACCCACCCATTTTCCCCTTCTGCAACTCCCCTCAAGATCTAGAAATTAACCAACGATGAAAAGGTTGAATGTCAACTCAAGGGTCTTTGTTCTAATTGTGATGACAAATATCTTCTAGAGAATAAGTGTAAGGAACAAAATCTTTTTATGGCTATGACTGAGGATGTTTCTGAAGAAGATATTGTTGTTCCACCTGTGGAGGAACTACCACTGCCATATGACCTCACCCCACCCTCTGACCCACCCGAAGTTGAACCAATGATTTCACTTAATTCCTTCACTAGCTTCTCTGCTCCTGAGAATCTCAAATTAATTGGTTACATCAAAAATAGGAAATTAATCATCCTTATGGGTAGTGGTAGCACCCATAACTTTATTCATCATTGCATTTCCCAAGAAGTCAATTGTTACATCCATGCAGTCAATAATTTTCAAATCATGATTGTCAATGGTGCTTCCATGGAATGTGGGGAATGATGTGAAAATGTACAATTCCAAATTGGTCAGTATCACCTGAAATACCATATGTTTTCTATAGACATGGGTAGTTGTGACATTGTTCTTGGTGTTGAATGGTTACACACTCTTAGACCCATTCTCATGGATTTTAAGGAATTAACCATGCAATTCCAATAGGAGGGAGAACAATATAAGTTTCAAGGCTCATACTAGGATCCCCTGAGATCATCAATTCCCATCGCATGGAAAAGCTTCTAAAAAAATGTCATTCAGGAATTATATCCCAACACTCCATTCATGCTATTGAGACACCTTTTGTACATCCCGACCTCCAATCTATCCTCTCCTGCCACCAAGTTGTTTTTACCACCCCCAAAGAACTTCCCCCTTCCCATGGATTCCATGATCATTCCATCCCTCTCATCCCCGACAGTATTCCTGTAACATCCCCGACCACTAACGGGTTGGGTAATGCTACACAAAAACCTTAACTTTGCTTCCATTACTACTCTGATACCAATTTGTAACATCCCCGACCACCAACAAGCCGGGTAACGTTACACAAACACCTTAAATTTGCTTCCTTTACTTCTCCGATACCAATTTGTAACATCCCCAACCACCAACAGGACGATTAACGCTACACAAACACCTCTCTTTGCTTACTTTACTGCTCTTATACCAATTTGTAACATCCTCGGCCACCAACAGGTCGAGCAATGCTATTGCGGAACACACACACACACACACACACACACACACACACACACACATATAACATGCATTTCTAATGAATTCAATCACATAACTCATAGTTACTGCTACCATACAGACTCAATTGGAATTAATAGTAATTCAAACATGCAATGGAATACATGATAACATTTTAAGAATCACAATCATGCATAACATATATAATTAAGAACATAAATGATACTTATCTTTTAATTGGAGTAAAACCACCAACTTTGTGCACACATTCCAAGAACCTCCCATCCTTAGACCACACTGATCATCACTCTCAGTAGTAGGTCACCCCTGAGCTGGGACTAAACTCCACCGGGGAAGCGATTCCTAGGCTAGGTAAGGTTAATAAGAAGTCACATAGTTTGAGAGGAAGGATTCTCTCCCAGGAGCCACTTACGCCCACTGCTCATAGAATCTCATTCCCCACATGCCTGTCCCACCCCAGGAGTATACACCTTCACTATTACACAATCCATCAGCTACTCCACCTCCCTTACTTTGGGCTTCAGCAACAGGCCGGACTAGAATTCTTAAATCTCTGTAGCAGCTACGAGACTCCTTCCAAGAGAACCCTCCTCCTCAGCACACTCTCTCACCTGGAGAGAGTTGCTCACAGGCCTGAAAACCTTCTTCTTTGATCCACAACCACCTCTCTAACCTACAAATAGATTTTCTCACATGCCTAACAACCTGCTTCTTCAAGCACAACAACTAAGATGGGTAAAGCAATGGATGACTCAATAATGTACAGAGGTGAAAATGGTCACAGTTCAGCAATGGTGGAAATGGTTGGCTATGGCATGATCAGTGCATGAGAGAACTCATGAGGAGGAAGGCAGACTGGTATAGCATAGCCAAGATGATGCAAGCATGATCCAAACTCTACGTGTGTGTGAGTTCCTGAGTGCCTGCACAGGTGCGTGAGTGTGCAGAGGTCGACCATGGAGGCCAAATGAGTTAGACGGAGGATGGAATAATGGGGAGCCAACTCCCAAAATGAGATGAATCTTCATATTTAAATGCATGCACCCAGGTCGACATATGTCTTCCTGGAGCTACATGCACTCCATTAAGCATTCGTTCCCTTTCCCAAGAACTTGGGATTAAAACATTTCCTTCTAAACATCTTTTGGAATAATAATAAATTATTATTCTCTTGGACTTAAGCCCTTAATCTTAGCCCCTCTTTCCAACCTCTCAACCCCCTCTCCCTTACCCAGCCTAGTGGATCTTAGTCCCCCATCACTCTTTCTCTGTGGTCAGTCTACACGCAATGATGTCATTATATTAATAATATGAATATTTACATGTACGAAAAAGGCTCCTGGCCTTTAACACCTAGGCTCTCCGGCCTGCTAACATGTAATCCTACCATCTTATAATTGTTTAGATCACTAGCCTACAAAACATGTTTACAATTCATAATACAATTGGGGCTCATCCTTGGAGTATTGCAATCCCCTCCCCTTATTTTTGCACTGTCCTCAGTGCAACTCCTTAACATAACATCAACAATACTTTCAAAATCTTAAAAAAGATGTGGGTATTTAGCCTACATGGCATCTGCATTCTCCCATGTCGCGTCCTAAGGATTGTACCAAGTCCACTGGACCTTTACAAGCCCTATGGCTCGATTCTGGAGTTGTTTTCTCTTCCGATCCAATATGCGCACCGAATGCACTTGCAAGACGCCTTATTGCTCCACCTAAATCACATTCCAATCAATAACATGATTAGCATCATGTATATATTTCTTAATCAATGAAACATGAAAAACATTATGTACAGTCATGGATGCAGGAAATGCAATCATATATGAAACTAGTCCAATCCTTTCTAGGATTTCAAATGGCCCACAATATCTAGCTGCCAATTTGGAACAGTTTCCCAACTTCAGGGAACTTCAGGGAACATCTGTTAGCTTTCAATTTCAAGAAAACATGATCACCCACTTTAAACTCCCTATGGGTTCTATTCTTATCAGCATAATTTTTCTACCTGTCTTGGGCAGTATTTAAATTATGCTTAATCTTCATCATTTTCTCTTCCATTTCCTTCAGAAATTATGGCCCAACTATTGCTCTATCAATTGGGTTATCCTAGCTTAATGGGGTGTTTCACTTTCTGCCATAAAGTGCTTCAAACAGGTTCATCTTCAGTGATTCTTGATACCCATTTTTGTAGGCAAATTCTACAAAGTGTAGGTAGTCTTATCATTTAGATGGTTTGTCCATCACATACATCCTTATCATATCTTTAATCACTTGGTTCACCCTATCTGTTTGCCCATCAGACTCAAGATGATAAGCAATGTTGAAGTTCAGATTCATCCTGGACCCTTTGAATAATCCCTTCCAGAACTTGGAGGTAAATTTCGGGTCTATGTCAGACACAATTGGGGATACTGTGCAATATTGCCAATTCTCTCATATATATTTCGACAACATTAGTTGCCTTGTGAGTAGTCTTCAATGGAATAAAATGGGAAGATTTCGTAAGATTATCCACCACCACCATGATGGAATCATGTTTCTTAATTGTTATGGGTAATCCTGTGATGAAATCCATTGTCACCACTTCCCACTTCCACTCAGGAATGGGCAATGGTTGTAGTTACTAGCAACCCTGCTTGGTGCCTATGCTCGGCCTTGACCTTCTGACACTCCATACATCTGGCAATGTACTCTGCAATATCCTTATTCATACCTGGACAAAAGTAATAGCTCTTGAATTCTGCCACTGTTTTCTGATATCCAGGGTGCCCAACATAAGGCACATTATGCATTTCCTTCAAGATCATAATTCTCAATTCTTGGGAATTAGGTACATAAATTATGTTTTTATACAGGAGTGTCCCATCAGTTCCCAATTTATAATCTTCCACTTTCTGTAGCATCTTACCTTGTTATAGCTTTGCTACCAATTCCCTGTACTGCAAATCTACATTTGTAGCTTCCAAAATTATTCTTTTAATATCATTTTGATACATGCTAATGGTTGTAGCGTGTAGTTCATGCACTCTTCTACTGAGTGCATCAGCCACTTTGTTCTCCTTTCCTTTGATATGTTTGATATCAAAGTCATATTCACAAATGAATTCCAACCATATACTTTGCCTGTCATTCAAGGTTGGTTTGTCAAACAAATACTTCATACCACTATGGTTTGTCCTTAGTTCAAAGCTCTTTCCCATGAGGTAGTGCTTCCATTTATTTAGAGCATGTACAATCGCTGCCAACTCCAAATCATGAGTGGCGTAGTTATTTTCGTTCTCTTTCAATTTCCTGGACCCATAACATATTAAAAATCCATTTTGGCTGAGGAATCCTCCTAGTCCTTCTTTGAATGCATCTGTACACACTACAAAATCTTCATTTGGATCTGCAATCCTTGGGATTGGAGCACTCGTTAACAACTGCTTCAATTGCTGGAAGCTTTTCTCACATTCTTTTGTCCATTGAAATTTCTTCCCCTTCCTTTGCAAGGAAGTGATGGGGTTATCTATCCTTGATAACCTTGCAATGAACCTTCTATAATATCCATCTAGACCCATAAAGGATCTGACTTATGCCACATTTCTCGGTGCTGACCATTCTCTGATGGATTCAATATTCTTAGGATCCACAACTATCCCATCATTTGTAATGATATGTCCCAAATAATGGATCTTCTTTTGATAGAATGAGCACTTTCTCAATTTTGCATACAGTTGGTGCTTAATACCTGCAACACCATCCTCAGATGTTGTTCATGCTCTTCCTCTGAATTGGAATACACCAATATGTCATCCAAAAAGACTATGACAAACTTGTCTAGATATTCTCTGAATACACCATTCATTAGGCACATAAACACAATCGGTTCATTTGATAACCCAAATGGTACCACTATGAATTCATAATGACAATACCTTGTTATGAAGGTGGTCTTATTGATTTCTTCATCGTTTATCCTTACCTGGTGGCATCCTGACCTAAGATCTATTTTTGAAAATATCTTGGCATCCTTCAACTAATCAAAGAGTTCATCGATCCTTGGCAAAGGATACTTGTTCTTAATAGTAACTTTGTTCAATTGTTTGAAATCGATGCACAATCTCAATGTTCCATCCTTCTTCTTCACTAATAGGACCAGGGCACCCCAAGGTGACACACTTGGTCATATATACCCCTTCTTCAAAAGTTCTTCAAGATGCAATTGTAGTTCTTTCAGGTCTGGTGTTCTCATTCTGTAAGGATCTTTTGACACTGGAGCTTCTTCAGCCATCATGTTTATAGAGAAATCAATATCTCTCTTCGGGGGTAGTCTGGGTACCTCCTAGAATACATCTTCAAACTATTTTAATACTGCATGGTCTTCAATATTGGACACCTTATCCTTAGATGCCTCTTCCATATGAGCTGCAATTATTTGGCAGCCTTTCCTGTAGAACCTCTTCAACTGCATTGTTGAGATTTCCTTGACAACAACTTCTCTAGGAATACATAGAATTGTTCTTTGATTTCCTTCCTCATCCAGGAACGTGAATGCCTTGTTATGACAGTCTAAGATGGCATGGTGTTGGTCCAACCAATCCATCCTAATTAGACACTCATACAAACCTAAAGGTAAGATGTTCAATTCAGCCTTTGTGCTCAATCCATTCATGTCCACTAGACATGACTTAAACAACTCAACAACCTTTCTCTTGGCTCATGTAGCCAGTTGTACTAAACAATATTTTCCATGCTTTCTTCTTGGTAAATGCAAACTTTCCACCACTCTAATATCTATATAACTATGACTAGCTCCTGAATCAATTAAAATAGTAATGGCATGGTTGTTGATCATACCTTCCACTTCAATCATATGTGATTGAAATTCAAATTGCTCGTTGTCCAGGGATGAATAGAGCCTTAGTATTCTACTACCCATGTCCTCCACTGTTTCTCCCTGCTGAACATTATGGACAACTCTCACTTTGTCATTTAAGTGGGGGAAATCTTTGTACCTATGATTTCATTTACAACCCAAACATTCCATAGGTGACTGTCTTGGCATTTTCCCACCTATTTCAACCTTCCTGGGCTCTCTAAAAGATGGATTCCCTTGAGTATTGTTTCTGAAAAAGGGTGGCTTATTTCCTTTCTTCCTCTAATATATATTGAATCTCTTCTTGTCTTCCCAATCCTTTCGGAAAGTATGCTTTTCTCCTTGATGCTCATATAAGCACTTTTCTCTTCTTATGGTTTCTTCCAAATTTTTAGGATCATCATACTAGATCTTGTCACCAATAGAAGATGGAAGTCCACTCATATACCTTTTAATTTTAACAGTCTCATCCTTGATGAAAGGAACGTACTTCAGCAATTCCAAAAACCTTTGTTCATATTCGTCCATGGACATGCTACCCAGCTTGAGTTCAAAGAACTCTTTCATCTTTATGTCATAGTATCTCTTAGTCAAGTATTTCTTCTCAAAATACTTCTTGAATTCCTCTCAATTAACATTTTTCTCTTTAATGTGCTACACCTGCACAAGTTTATCCCACCACATGGACACCTTTCCTTTTAGTTGATACATTTCAATTCTTCCTTCTGCATGAGAGGAATAATTATGTAGTTGGAAATATTTCCTCATGCCAAGAGGCCATGTCTCAACATCCTCCTCCTTCTGGTGCTCTCCATCAAACATAGGAGTTTTAATATTGTTCATTTCACCCTTTAGTTCATCCACTCCAGATCTCCTGTGTTTTATGGTAGGAGATGGGCTTGAACTACTGTGTACCCTCCTCTTGGAGTGTCCTTGGGAGTGATGATGGTGTCTACCAATACTGCTTGATTTTCTCTTCTCATCAGGGAACCTGTGACTTCCTGATTTACTAGAGTCACTCCCCTTATCCAATTTCTTGTCTATCCTTTCCAGGCTTCACATCAACCTTAGGTTGAATTCTCCCTATTAGTCCCTGGCTTTCATGAGCTTTATGTTATCTACTCGGTGATGTTGGACATCTTTCTGCAATCTTTCAATGAGCTTCATCATGTTTCCCTCCTTATCTATTTCTTATCCATGCCCATTGGAGTTCGATCCTTCAACTCCCACGTGGAAATCCATTCCTCTAGCTTCATTCTCTGAATTGGAATCATTATGTGCCTCCTCCATTTCTCTGTACTCTATGACAATTCAGTTTGGTTCTGACAATCGTTGACTCTGCAACACAATGTGCAATCAACCAAAATTTGTTAGGCCATCAATCCTTAACAAATTCACAGTATTCATAAACCAGTATGATTCAAGAATATGTTCAGATTTCATTCTCTGTGATTCTTTCTCAATCAAGAATCCCTGAAGATATCTTCTTTCTGAGTTCTACTCTTTTCTGCAACAATTTTCGAGCACTATCCCCTTTCTCTTAGCCCCCAACCCATGTGACCTCGGCTAGGGACAAACGCTAGCTCAATAGGTTCTTAATCGGGACCTTGGGCCTATGGCTTCAGAAGTTTTCAAACACATCTCAACAATCTCTCAGAGTTCCAAAATAACGAACTCGCGAAGCAGGGAGGATCGACGATACATGACTACTCGACATCTAATGGCTGATACCCACTATGGAACTTTAGTCATCAAAACTTTGGGGCTTTAGAGCTTCGGAGATTCGGGGCTTTGGAGATTTGGAGCTCTGGGGCTTCGGGTTCTGGAAGTTTTCATGCTTGCCTCCTTCCAATCTCCAGAATTCTGAATTTTTGGACTTCTTTACCCTCCGGGTCCACATAGTACATATGTCACCAACTCAGGTGGTGGAACATGTCATTCCTAGAAAGTTCCATGTCACCCCTAGAGACGTCATCCGGCCCCACCACATCTATTATTTTTCTTCAAAATTTCAAAACTTCATAACTTCGAAAGTTCTCTCCTCATCATACATTAGTTCTCCCGACTTCCGAAATCCGAAATTACGATTTTCTCTTTTACTTCGGAACTTCAGGTTTCGGAAGTTTGTGCATCAACACATCACACTTATCCTGATCATCGAATTCCAAAGTTATGATCTAATGGTCGATCTCTTCTCCTTAGATCCACGGTGCAGATGAAATCTTTTACTCCGTGGATTTCCAAAGGAATTCATGGCTAACTTCCTCACAACATTACCATATCTGAGGGTCATGAAGGATTCCCCTTCTCCAGAACGGATTCTAAGGTGTGTTAGCACCGGAAGTCACCTATAGATTGCGGAAGAGGTAAGCTCGATACCCATCAGAGTTTTATGTCACTGGTTGTTTATAAGAAGGGGTCAAATGGGTGCAGTCTCAGGAAAATACCATCTTAACTCAGAAAACTGGACTGATATGCATGAGCAAGTGAGGTCTTAGTTTAAATTCAGACAGTAAGTTGTAGTAAGGGTGATTAGGAGGAAGACTTCGGTGAGAAATGTAGAGGTATTCCAAGGGTATCAAGTCTTTCAGTAGCCCAAGGAGGAACAATTTAAACACAAGAACTTCTCAAATTTAAATCTCGAAGAAATTGAAAGGAACTATAAAAACACTATAATCAAAATTTCATCATAATGCAGTCACAATAATTTAGGTGAATCAATCAATCATGAACTCTTTCAGCATCAGAGGGAAACAAGAGGGAGTAAGAAAGTTGACTGTCATTAAAAAGAAGTTTCAAATGCATATACATAACTAGATAACCAAAGAGTTCATTAAAACTTTACAATTCAGAAGATTTGCTCTACCATCGACCATAACAAAATATCAAATATGAGTATTTATACTCAAAAAAATTACTCCCTTCAGAAGAACACTCTGGTCACTGCATTCAAGTCTTGGCGCCTGCATCTTCTTCTGTCAGATCTCACTTGCATTCAGTCAGACGTGATCTCGGATCAGTGTGGACTTTGCAGGAAAATTCGTTGACAGGGGGACCTTGGGTTGACAATCTTCCCTCCACGGCCAGATTTCCCATGCTTTCCATTTATGTGGTGAAATGATGTTTCAACCACCTTCTTCATTCTTATTAACTTCTTTTATTGGGATCAGGACGAGATTTGACGCACATGAACGTTCCAGGTGAACTCACAATCCCTTTCAGTCAATTCTGGCACCTCAAGGCCACACAACTATTTTTCTGTAACCAACTCGGGCGCTCTATCCTTTCACACAGATTCTTCCCATCACCCCATGCGAGTGCGGGATGTGACCTCATGCTTATCCCACATGATATTTCAGGGTTTCACATTTCGAAATTTTTCACTCCCCCTAATCTCCAATGTTCTAATGCTGAATCCCGCAAAATGACCCATCCATATCAATGGTCGGATCTCCTTCGATTCTAACGACCACAATCATCTCCTCGAACAACTTCAGTAGTCTATCATTCAATCAGGTGCTTTCCTTTCATTCAGCCCCACTTCCATATGACCCTGGAACCTTCGAGTCATGAAATCTTGATTGCTTGGATTGGGTGACACACGTCTCTCTGCATCAGATGGCCCAAATCATTTCGGAACTTATCACTTCGAGAGCCTCCAATACTCTTCCCTATTACTTTCCCGACTCACGAAATCACGAAAATCCGATCCTGCACCACACGTCCCTTAATTTGGACGGCTCAGATTAAAGCCATTGTCTTTTCACATCTTAGGGTTTTGGGCTATGAATACTCCTTTACGATGAGAACTCTGAACTCCCAATTCTCGCACTCACTTGCCTTCGTTGAACATTGAACTTTATCTCTCTCTTGATTTGAGTTCATAGTAGACCGCTTCAAGTGTTGCGCTTGGTTCTCACGACTGCAACCTGTGAACAATTATTCAGATGACTGGTAGAGGGCTCGGGAATAAAAGATCAAAGATAGAGATAAAGAGAGGAGTGATAGACCTTAGGGAAAATAGAAAGGCTTAGGGTCGATACTTTTTAGGAAAGCCGACAGAAAAAAAAAAATAGGTCAATCAAATAGAAGAAGGCGAACAGAAGAAAAACTACAAGTCGAGAGGAAAAACTCACAATCGGGTCTACAAAAGGGAGAGATACAGGCAAAATCTAAAGACTTAGGTAGAAACCACAAACCCCTAAGGATTTTACAAGCTTATGTGATAACATTAGGCTCCATGGGGAATGGCATGCTCCCTGCGAGATGCCAAGAACACACAACTCTAGTGCCTTGCTTTGGGTTATGGAGTCTCCTATTTAAAACTAAACAAAATAAACATAAATTAGAGATGGTATTTACAATAATGGGATGCCGATTGTGGATTCAAACCAAAAAAAAATCAGGAAGTGCCCATTTACAAGGCCACCAAAAACCTCATCTCCCTCCAAATTATGCAACCTATAAGTATTATTTGGAAATGCTTCATAAATTTTGAAGGGGCCGATCCAAAGGGCTTCAAATTTACCATGCTTTCCCTTGTCTTGTCTAGGCGCATCCCATTTGAGCACTAAATCTCCCAGTTGGAAATCCTCTTTTCTTTATTTCCTGTCAAAATCCTCCTTGATCCTTCGCTGATGGTCCTGATCTTTGTCTGTCATATTCTCTATGTTTTGTTGCACCTCGACCATCTGATGTATCCTCCTGACCATGTCATCAGGCTCTTCCTGGAATTCTTGGAATAACTTCACCACCAGTAGGGAAAGCTGAGAAGGAAACACTGCTTCAATCCTATATACACACTAGAAAGGAGAAATGCCCAGGGAATTCTTTGTTGTCACTCTATCAACCCACAGACAAAATTTGAGCTTTGCATCCCATACTTTCTTGTTATCCTTTAGCAATATTTTGATGATCTTTACTAGGCTTTTGTTAGAGGATTCTGCTAATACATTGCCTTGGGGATAATAGGGGGTAGAGTGAATTAGTGCAATTCCAAATTGCTCACAAAACTTGATCAATAGTTCATCTTTGAAGGATGTGGGGTTGTCAGTGATGATTCTGGTCAGGCAACCAAACCTTACTATAATATCCTCCAAAAAACCAATGATCACTTTATGAGAAGCGTTCCTTGTGGGGATAGCTTCTATCCACTTGGTAAAATAATCTATTGCAGTTAATATCCATCTATGCTAACCACTTGAAGGAGGGTGAATCTCTCCAATAAAATCTAGGCCCCACTGTTGAAAGGGATCTGGATCTACTATAGTCTTCAGTGGCAGGGACTTGATTTATTGGTTTCCAGAGAATTTCTGACATTTGATACAACCCATGACTTTCTCACAAACATCGGTGAACAATGTAGGCCAGTAGTACCCAACCCTAAGTATTTTGTAGGCTATGATTTTCTAGAAATGATGCCCCCCACATAGGCTACTATGAAAATCAAACATAATTCTTTGGGCCTCCTGTGGGTCTAGACATCTTAGAAGCACTCCTAGTGGGTCTTTCCAATACAAGACCTGGTCAATAAGGAAATATTTGAATGTTTTGAGCTTTAAATATCTTGCCTTGCTCCTTCCCATACCATATGGAGGTTGCAACTCCTGTAGGAAATATATAATATCCTTATACCACGCACATTCTACTAATGGAGGGTTGTCCTGAGAACTTTTATCAAACAACTTGGCTTGTTGATATTCTGAGAAAGTGTCGATGGAATTGACCCCCAAATATTTACAATTAGATTTAGCCAATAACTTGGCTAAACCCTGGCCCTTAACTAGCTTTGTGGGTTTTATTTCCAGATCAAATTCAAGGATTCTAGAAATCCACTTTCTCTTCCTCCCATCTATGTCAAGCTGAATGAGAAAGTACTTCACAAAAGATGAAGGAACATATGAAATGATTTTTGAATGAAAAACATAGACTCTGAAAGATTTGAGAGATTTCACTAAGGCATAGGCCTACTTCTCCATGATGTCATATTTTGCCTCAGCATCTCTCAATGCCCGACTGAAAAAGGAAATGGGCTGCTCCAACCCTTCAACTTTTTTCTGCAATAGAACATCCACTACAGTGTCAAATGAAGCAAATGAAAAAATGAGGAAATCCTTTGAGTAATCAGGACTGATAAGCATAGGTGCTTTAGTCAAGGCCCTCTTTATTTGATAAAAGGAATTTCGAGACTCGGCAGTCCATCTAAATTCGTTTCCTTTCCTCAACATGGTTTTTATAATCTTTACCATCTCAGCAAAGTTGGAAACAAACCTCCTCAAAAAATTAATTTTTCCCAAGAAAGACTGGACTTCTTTCCTGGATCTCAGGAGTGAAAAAGTTTGGATCACTTCAACTCTGCTGCAATTAATCCTAACTCCTTCAACTGATACTATGTGACCCAACAATTTTCCCTCCTTCATAGCAAACAAAGACTTCTTGGAATTTAAGGAGAGACCAAATTTCCTGCATTTCAGGAAAACCCTTTTAAAATTCTCACATTGTTCTCTATCGGATTTGGAGAAGACCATAATGTCATCCATATAGATGACCACAAATGTTTCCTTTTCTCCAATGAAAGCGATATCCATGTCTCTTTGAAAGGTCACCTCGGCGTTCATCAATCCAAAGGGAATTTTGGCATACATGAATGTACCCCAAGGAGTAGTGAAGGTTGTTTTTTCTCTGTCCTCAGGTAGGACCAAGATCTAATTATATCCTAAAAATTTATCAATCATAGATATCCTTGATGCGCCAGTTACCCTGTGTAATATGTGTTCCATTTTTGACAAGGGGTAATTTTCTTTCTTTGAGCTCCTATTCAAGTTCCTGAAATCGACACAAAGTCTGATTTCCACACTCTTATTTCTCACCAGAACCAGGTTGGCCACCCATTCATAATATCTCAAAGGGACAATGATCTGGGCATCCAACAACTTCTTTACCTCCCTTTCCATAATAGGCAGCAGTATAGGATTAATCTGTCTTAATTTTTTCCTAAATGGTTTGGCCTCCTCCTTCAGTGGAATCTTATGCTCGATAAATTTGGTGTCATAAGTTCTGAGGTCTTCATAAGTCCAGGAAAACACATCAACAAATTATTTTATTAACTCAGCATACTCGACCCTCTTCTCCCTTGACAGGTTTCTTGACAGCTTGACAAACTTTGGATTCCCCTCTATGCCAATATTACACTCAACCACATCTTCATCCTCAGTTGGGCCTTTAAGCTTTACTGCCACATCGTTCCCATCGAAAAATATTTACAGAGGAACCAGTCCCTTTGGAATATGATTGCTAGGAATCTTAACAATATGGTCATTAGCAATTTTATTCAAAAATACTTCAGGGGGAGGGTCACCCTCGAAATCATGAACCTGATCAATGTGTAATGCAAAGAACTCATCAACTGACTTGAGAAATCTTCTGATTTTGACATCATCCTCGAACACCTTCCAATGCTTGATATTATCAGGTACAGAGGGCCTGTATCTAATCTCAACATCATACCTGAGCTTAGGTGGCAGTGGGATATTGAACTGGCTTGCTGAGATAGCTAGAGAATCGGCCATGAAATTTTCTTCTCTAGGAACAAATGAAATGTCAAAGGCCAAGAAAAAGCTCTCAATTAGATCCCACACTTCATTTATGTAACTTCTGAGTTGAGGGTGCTTGGCCTAATAAGTATTTTTGATCTGCTAGAAAATCAACTCAGCATCCCCGAACACTACTACCTCTTCAATTTCCATGGCCTTTGCAGCCCTTAAGCCCAGAACAAGAGCTTCATATTTTGCCACATTATTGGTAGTTTCAAATTCTAATTTGTATGAAAAAGATATGGTTTCTTGACAAGATGACAAAAAAACTACTCCAGCACCAGCACCTTCCCTAGAAGAGGCTCCATCAAAGAACATCTTCCACACGGAAGTAGTTGGGGGAGGTATTTCATGAAAATAAATGGGTTTCTTTCTGATTTGAAGAGGAGTTTCGGGAGTGTCAGTGAGTTGCAAAAAGATGGATCCCAAGTCAGTATCAAGGGAAAAGATAGGATGATTGGTAGGATCGGCTTCATCATTGATAATGTAGTCCAACTGAGCTTCTCTGTATAGTCTTTTGTGCACTCCCCCAAACATAGGAATGGTAGAATATGTGAGGTCCATATGCAATGTTCCCCCAAGTCTTTTTATCCAAGATCTTGACAATAGCATGCCAAACTTGGGAGGAACATCAACCACCACGATATCCATGACCACACTTTTCATGGGAAGTTGAAACAAGGTCACGACCAGATCTTTGATGACCCCGAGACATTGCACTTTCCTAGAGTCAAAGGAATACAAGTCATGGTATGCTTTTGAGATTTCTAGACCTAATTCTTCCATGATAGTTTTAGACATGAGGTTATGAGAGGCCCCTGAATCCATCATACAATTATGCAGTACCTTGTCATGTATGTTTAGTGATGTGTAGAAGGGAGGGGATGAATCGTCTCTATCTTCTAGCATGGAACCTAGGATGACTACTAGCTTCTTTTCTTGCAAATTGATTGAGTCTGAGGGAAAATTCAAAGGTTCAGGCGGCAACAGTTTAGATAGGTGTCTCTTAAAGTCTTCATGCTTGACCAGCTCTGAAAGGGGGACAGGAATTCTAATCTTCTGAATTTCACGCTCAAATTTAAAATAGGAGGGGAACTTCATGATTTCTTTTACCTCTAGGATAGGGCCTTTGACTACTGGTGGGTGATTTTGCATTCTCTTTTCCCTGCTGCTTCTTGTCACGTCCTTGGCAGGCTTGTCTGCTCTGGGAGGCTGATCAGGGATGTCAGAGTTCCCATCTTTATTCTTATACCTGAGACTGTATCTATTCGGGTTGTCGTTGGCCTTATTCCCCTTGCTCAGCTCGTTTAATTGAATGTCCATGAGAGAATCCTCGTATGTTGATTGAGTTAAGTGAGGAGAAGGAGATGCATCTTCAAGAAAGTGAATTTATGGGTCAAGGTCCTCTTCCTCTCCACCATCCTCTATGACAAGGTTGTTTTGAAGAGGGGTTTGTGTTTTCTGATCATCCTTGTCTCTGTTCCAAGGCTCTCTTTTCATAATCTGAGGAGCATGGTTATTCGGCCTCCTGAAGTTTCCTTTGTTATCAACATTTTGAGGATTTATGTATGTTTTATTTCCCTCCAATTCCAACCTTTCCATCCTAGCTAAAACTGATTTTAGTAACTTGTTTGCTTCGTCCATTTGAGGGGGTGGGGCAGAGGAGCTGGAGGTTGAGGCTTCAAATCTTCCCCTTCCTCTGTCTCTATCAGTCTTATTTCTGATTCGGTCAACTGCCAATATGTTAGACTCTACTTCCATGGATGCATATTGCATGTGAGCCAAGGAAGTAGCTCTTCTCTCTCTTAATAGGAGGCAGAAGTCAGGGTCAAAAGAACTCGCATAGGTAATTTTGGCAGAGGCTTATGTAGGCTTTATCTCAACAAGGATTTTATTGTACATCTTGTTGAACCTTTTGAAGAAGTCAGAGATAGACTCTCCCTCTTTTCTTTTTAGGGACCCGAACTCTGTAATATAATACATGAAGTATTTTTTATCCCCCCATTTTTTCAAGAAGACATCATCTAAAGCTTCAATCCCATCAATGGATCCAAGGGTCAGGGCCCTGAACCACTTTTTGGCTTCTCCATTGAGACTATGGACAAAAATCCTCATCCATACATATTCTTCTACTATGACATAGTTATCAGCATAACTATAGAAAGTTGCAAGGTGCTCTTCTGCAGTTATATCTCCCTCCCCTATAAACTTAGGCAGTTTCTTAAGGTAACCACCTCCTAGTAGGGAATAAGAGGTTGAGGCAGAATGAGAGGGGCATAAAAGGCAGCTGCTATGGTTTCCATTCTATTTCTAGGGGGATTAGCACCTGCCATTGGGATGTGAACTGGAGGAGAACTAGGTGGGGATGGACTTCGAACAAGGGAAACTGGAACTGAACTTCTGGGAGGAGAGGGAAACAACAGAGGGTTTGGAGGAAAGGATATAGGGCTAGAGGGAACAAAGGTTTCCCTTTCTTCAAAATATGCAAATCTAATAGGGGCGGACTAATAAAACTTGGAGTGGGAAAATATTCTGAGGTCTAAGGTCTAGAACAAGGTAAAACTTCATGGGAGATAGGAGTGACAAAACTTTCTCCTTCCAATCCAAAAATAAGTGGAGAAAACTCAACAAGAACACTCCCAAACTTTAAACTTCGGGAAACTCCAAGAGATGGTATAATATGAAAACGAGAAGTAGATATTGAAGTTTCTACAAGAGGACAATGAAAATTATCAGAAATACCTGGATCAACAGAAGACTAACCTTCTCGAGGGTCCTTTCCCTTTCTGATAATTTTCTCTAGGTCGGATTCAAGTGTTTCTAAAGGCAACTGCGGAGTAGACCTTGTGTGTCTGCCTCTAGAAGCCACAGCTAAAACAATGGAGTCGCCAGTGGATTCACATCAATGGATTCTCCAGGTGCATAGCTGCAATCTTTGATGTACTAAGTTTTGATGCACCTTGAGAACCAGTAAGCTTTGTCGTGCAATCCTAGGGAAAATCTTCAATTTCTTCCCCAACAACGATGCCAGAAATGTTAGCACTGGAAGTCGCCTCTGGATTGCGGCAGAGGTAAGCTTGATACCCATCAGATTTTTATGTCACAAGTTGGTTATAAAAAGGGGTCAAATGGGCACAGTCTCATGAAAATACCGTCTCAACTCAGAAAACTGGACTGATATGCATGAGTAGGTGAGGTGTTAATTTAACTTCAGACAATAAGTTGTAGTAAGGGTGAGTAGGAGGAAGACTTCGGTGAGAAATGTAGAGGTCTACCAAGGACATCAAGTCTTTCAGCATCCCAAGGAGGAACAATTTAAACACAATAAATTCTCGAATTTAAATCTTGAAGAAACTGAAAGGAAATATAACAACACTATAATCAAACTTTCATCATAATGCAGTCACAATAATTCAAGTGAATCAGTCAATCATGAACTCTTTCAACATCAGAGGAAAGCAAGAGGGAGTAAGAAAGTTGACTGTCATTAAACAAGAAGGTTCAAATGCATATACATAACCAGATAACCAGAGAGTTCATTAAAACTTTACAATTCGGGAGCTTTGCTCTACCATCGACCATAACAAAATATCAAAACTGAGTATTTATAATCAAACAAATTGATCCCTTCATAATCACACTCTGGTCACTACATTCAAGGCTTGGTTCCTGCGTATTCTTCTGTCAGGCCGCACTTGCATTCTTCTGTCAGACGTGATCTCGGATCGGTATGGGATTTGGAGGAAAATCCATTGACAAGGGGACCTTGGGTTGACAATATTCCTTCCACGGCCAGATTTACCATGCTTTCCATTTATTTGGTGAAACGAGGTTTCAACCACCTTCTTCATTCTCATTAACAGATTTTATTGGGATCAGGACGAGGCCTGACACCCATGAACGTTCTAGACGAACTAACAATCCCTTTCAGTCAATTCTGGTGCCTCGAGTCCATGCAACTATTTTTTTGTAACCAACTCGGGTGCTCCAACCTTTCGCACAACTTCTTCCCATTGCCTTGTGTGATCATGGGCCGTGACCTCATGCTTATCCCACATGATATTTTGGGGTTTCACATTTCAATAGTTTTCACACGCCCTGATCTCCAATGTTCAGATGCTCAATCCCGCGAAATGACCCATCCAAATCAATGGTCAGATCTCCTTCAATCCTGACGGCCACGATCATCTCCTCAAACAACTTCAATCATCTATCATTCAATCAGGTGCTTTCCTTTCACTCATCCCCGCTTCCATATGACCCTGGTTTGTGACCATAGGTCCCACTCTCAGGCGCGTCGCAATTTCGCGTTTCGCGAGTTCATGTTATACTCCATGCTCAAACCTCCAGGTCGTGAAATCATGATTGCTTGGATTGGGTGACACATGTCTCTCTGCATCGGATGACCCAAATCATTTCAGGACTTAACGCTTTGCGAGCCTCCAAGACTCTACCCTCTTACTTTCTCGACTTGCGAAATCGTGAAAAGTTGATCCTGCGCCACACGTCCCTTAATTTGGACGGCTCAGATAAAAGCCATTGGCTTTTCGCATCTTAGGGTTTCAGACTATGGGTGTGCCTTTACGACGAGAAACCCAAAATCCCGATTCCCGCACTCGATTTCCTTCTTTGAACACTAAACTTGCTCGCTCTCTTGATTTGAGTTCATAGTAGACCGCTCCAGGTGTTGCGCTTGGTGCTCACGACTGCGGCCTGTGAACAATTATTGAGATGACTGGTAGAGGGCTCGGGAATAAAATATCAAAGACAGAGTTAAAGAGAGGATTGATTGACCTTAGGGAAAACATAAAGGCTTAGGGTCGTGTTAAGAACCAAATATCAATATAGCATAGAAAAACCTCAGAAAAAGTACTCAACACCTTGAAAAAGAGATAATTTCAGATAATAAGCCTCTTCGAGGGGGCAACCTACTTTTACCCCACTTAAATGTTCAAGTACAAGATGATTCAAAATGAAAATGTCTCCTTGGTATATATAGGAGAATAGGAGGTATAATTACAACTAATGGCCTAAAGCCGACATAAATAAAATAACATTGCTAATATAAAATGCCCTAATTAAGGGGTAATGAGCCAATATTAGGGCTTAGCATGCCCCTCCCCTTAAGACAAGTGTTGTCTACAACGCTTGAGTAACTCTGGATGCTTTTGTATAAAAGGCTCATCTTCCCAAGTGGAATCTTCAGCCGGTAGTTTCCTCCATTTAATGAGATACTCTGAAATGGATCTATTCC
>ML779488.1:66262-77990 GCA_009831015.1 Picea engelmannii | reverse complement strand
TGAAAATGTCTCATTGGTATATATAGGAGACTAGGAGGTATAATTACAACTAATGGCCTAAAGCCGACATAAATAAAATAACATTACTAATATAATATGCCCCAATTAAGGGGTAATGAGCCAATATTAGGGCTTAACATTCATACGGCCCTAGCCATCGTGTCTGTAATTTCCCAGGAAAGTCCTGAAATCTGGAATCATAGAGGAGTGCCCAGCTGCCTTTCTTGAATGATTTCTTCTTGATATGCTTGTAGTGCCAGGTTTCCCTCTGTCATTGGATAAAAGTTGTGCACTCCACAGCAAACAAGTGTGCTTCATCCAATTTATTGAGTTGTTGAAGGCGTCATTTATGTGCTTCTGTAAGATTTAGTCCAATTTCCTGGTCCATTCTTAGGGTCTTGATCTCGAATTCTATTGGGAAGATGGGTTCTTTACCATAGACTAGATGGTAAGGAGAGTAGCTAGTGGTGTTACACCAGGTTGTATGATAAGCCCATAAGGCATTTGGGAGCTCAGTAGCCCAATTTTGTCAGTTTGTTGAGACAGTCTTCGTCAGAATTGCCTCTAGGACCTTATTGGTGCTTTCTACTTGCCCGTTTGCTTGTGGGTGGTATGGAGAAGTAACTATGTGCTTGATCTGATAGTTGTCTAGGGTGGTGGTGATTCTATGGCCTATAAATTGTGACCCTCAATCAATAATTATTTCTCTGGGTAGTCCATACCATACAAACAATTTGAAAAGGAATTTGATGACTACTTCTTTTGTTGCATTTGGTAAAGCTTCCGCCTCTACCCATTTGGTCATGTAGTCCATTACAACGAGAATATAGGCCTTTTGATTTGACTTTGGATTAAAGGGGCTGACGAAGTCCATCGCCCATCTTTCAAATGGTTCTACAACTAGTTGTGTTTTCAAGGGAATTTCATCAGCCTGACCTGGTTTCCCCATCCGCTGACAGTTGTCGCATGTCTATACATATTTCTTGGCATCTCTGAATATTGAGGGCCAATAATAGCCCATATATAAGATTTTGTGTCTAGTCCTATGGTCTGCAAAATGCCCCCCATAGGGCTCGTCATGTCCTGCTTTCAGTATTTCATAGATTTTGTCCTCTCGTACGCATCATCGGATTTGGAGATCAACTCCTGTGTGGAAAAGATATCCATAGATCCAAGTGAATCGTGCGCTATGCTGGACGATCAATCGTCTTTCCTTTGATGATAAATGTGTCAGTAATATTCCCGCTGCTAGATAGTTTGCTACATCAGCGTACCAAGGTGGTTTTGTGTCGACAACAAATAGATGCTCATCTGGGAATTGATCCTCAGTTGTTAATGAATCATCTATTTTTGGGAATCGGGACAAGAAATATGCGACAATATTTTCTCTCCTAGGTCGATGTTTGATGGTGATATCAAATTCCTACAATAATAACAACCATCGAGTGACCCGTCCATTAGTAATTGGTTTATTAGCTAGATATCTAATGGTAGAATGATCAGTATACAGGATAACTGGATAGCCTGTTATATAATGATGAAATTTATGGATGGCATGTATAACAGCTAAGAACTCTTTCTCTATTACTATATAACTAAGTTCTGTTGGAGTTAGATTCTTGCTAATGAAATAAATAGTGTAGGTTTCTTTTCTTCTTCTTATCCCAGAACAATGCCTATGGCAATGTATGAGGCGTCGGTGGAAATTTGAAATGGTATTTTCCAATTAGGTCCCCTCAACACTGGCACTGTTGAGATCAGTTTCTTGAGTCCTGCAAAAGCCACATCACATTTGTCAGATCCTTGAAATTCTACATTACCTGTCAAAGCATGTAAAGGCACAGTGGTTTTTGAAAAAATTGGCATAAATCTGCGATAGTATCCTGAAGCACCAAGGAAACTACATACCTCAGTTTGTGTGTGTGGAGTAGGTAGATTAAGAATTACCTCAATTTTTGTTGGTTCTACTCTAATTCCATCTGCAGAAATGTAATTCCCTAATACCACACCTTTTGTCATCATCATGTGACATTTTTCGTGGCTTAAACATAACCTGGTAGCGATGCACCATTCCAATACCTTCTCCAGATTATTCAAGGCTTGATCGAAGTCGTCGTCGTATGAGGTGAAATCATCCATGTAGACTTCAAGCCCCTTACTAATCAGATCACTGAATATGCTCAGAATGGCCCTTTGGAATGTAGCTGGAGCGTTACAAAGTCCGAAGGGAAATACTTTGTAGGCAAAGGTACCCCAGGGACATGTGAATGTCGTTTTATCCTGATCTTTTGGGGTAATCTGGATCTGATTGTAAACCGTCTAGGAAAGAGAAGAATTTCTTCCCTGCCAAGGTATCCAGGACCTGATCGATGAAAGGTAATGGAAAATGATCTTTTTGAGTAGCTTTTTTTAGTTCCCTGTAATCAACGCAGATTTGCCACTTCCCATTTTTCTTTGGGACGATGACTAATGGGGAAACCCATCGACTATCTGAGATAGGGTATATAAAATATGCGTCCAACAACTTTTGTATCTCTTCTTTAACAATATCTCTGAGGTGGGGGTTCAGTCTTCTTTGCAGTTGTCGGATAGGTCGGACATCTTTCTCAATATAAATGTGGTGTGTGCAGAGTTGTGGATCAATACCTTTCATATCAAAGTACTCCCAGGCAAAAGCTTGTTGGTATTTAGAGAGAGTTTGCATTAGCTTTTGTTGTTGTTTCTCTTCTAGGTTGGAATTAATGTTCATATACTTCCCTGGTGCGATCTCAATAAATTTGTTGTTGTGAACAGCGGTAGTCGGAATTTGTTGTTCTATCAAAATCTTCCAGCGGGTCTCCCTGTGCTTCACAGTCTAGAACAATTTGGAGCACCTGGCATGTTGGGTTACTTACAATGGTTGGGTTGTTAATAAACCCACTGATTACATCATCCTCTAGCTAATTCTTGTGCTTGAGGGCTTCTTCCATCATTAGTGGGGCACACAGATCCTTCTCGAGATATCGTGGTGGTGGCAATTGCGGGTGTACGATCGTTGGACTAGGTTTGGCTGGAGGATATAAGATGAGATTCCTTGTAACCCCTCCTCTAGCAATTGTCATTGTACCCGATCGACAACCTATGTACGCATCAGCTGTCGTGAGATATGGTCTTCCCAATATCAATGGATGCCCTTCAAGTCCACTTTTTGGGTTGATGATGAGAAAATATGTGGGATATTCCCAAGAATCAACTGAAATGGCTATATCATGTAGTGTGTTGAGTGGTTTGACCACTGATCGATCGACTAATTGCAACATAATCGGGGTTGGGTCTAAAGAGTGAAGACACAGGGAATTGCAGGTTTCCATAGTTAGAATATTGATGGCTGCCCCCAAATCAACTAGGGTATTTGGAAAGGAACAACCCTGAATCTACACTATTACTATGGGGTTCCCCGGATCTGCATATTTAACTGGTGTTTCTCTACCCAAAATTAGATCAGATAAGGCTCCCACTACATGAATTATTGATGATGAATTTTTTATTTTTCTGATGGGCTTCCTCCCACATAGCTCCTTGATTGTCTTTGCATAGATCGGTATGTCTTGCAAGGCTTGCAGGAATGGAATTTTGATGTATAAATGTTCCCCTACAATGTCGAAGCCAGGATATACGGTGGGTTTTGCTATCATCAGTCTTTCGAGGAACAAAGGGGAGGGAATTACATCCTTGCCTGATTCTTGTGATTCGACTGTGTTCCTCCCTTGCTCGATTTCTTCTATTATTACCACGATCGAGGGTGTTATTGCTAGTTGTTTTTCATTCCCCTGTTCTTGGGGAACGTCATTTTGTTCGAGGGAGATGATGCATCCTGATATTAATTGAAGTTCATTGCACCCTGCTGGATTGATTTCCCCTTCTCCACTTTCCATAATCTGGACGAGCTGAGCTGGTCTGCTATTGGGATTCAGGTGGGGTTGGGCAGGTAATTGAGGGCACACTTGTGATTGGGGCAATGGGAGTGGAGTTTGTAATAGAGGTTGGGTTTGAGAGGTCATCCCCATAGGTTGGTTATTCATCCCCATGGGGCGATGCCAGTTCTGGTTCCAATTTGGGTTTTGGGCAGTCGAGTTAGGCCATTGTGGAGGGTAGGTATTATTTGAATTTTTCCAGGATGAGGTGGGGTATTGTGAATTTGGCCAATTGGAAGTTGTAGTTGGTTTATTTTGGTAGTTAGGGTTTATGGAAGGCTGGTTTGGCCAGGTAGGAATTGCAGGTGGGTGTTGTTGGGGCTGCCAGTTTTGATTAGTAAATGGTTGACCCTGCCATGTGCTGCCAAAATTATGCTATTGATTATACTGTCTAGGATTTTGCTGTTGATTTTACTATCCAGGAGAGAAAGAGGAAGGGTCCTGAAATGTATTTTGAGGCCGGGACTGCCATTGACAGTGCTGCGCCATCAGATATAATGGTTTTGTTTCCTCTTCTGCTTCTTTGAATACAACTTTCAATCCAGGAAGTGATGGGCATTCCTCTGTGTCGTGATCCTTGGTGCAAATAGCGCAAACCTGAACTATATCCAAGGGGCATTCCCTTGGACCATGTTTCTTTCTGCACCTGTGGAAAAATATAGCCAAGGTCTTCTCTACCTCTGCCTTTTTTTGTTTGGCCTGCAATACATCAAATTGTGTAGTCAGAGTGCTCAAAATATTTGTTTTAAAGTTTTCTAGGAGATTACTAACTTCAACTCGCATAACACCCCCGATGGAGATATTGTTATTTCTTGTGAGGGACATCCGCATTCCTGACCTGGTCCGTGTACTTCCTCGTGAGCACCTGATACACAATAAAACAATTTCTTCATAAGTTTCCTGATAAATGTCACCTTTCCCCATTAAATTCAATGTTTCTACTCATTCATCTCTCATGCCTTTGATCAGAGTTGCTTTGAGTACTTCACCTAGTAATGTACCATAGGGTGATCTTTGCAAATTATACTGAAATATTTCAACATATTCTTCTAATGATTCATTTTCTTTCGCAGTCATTTGAAAGATTTCATCTTTTAGGTCTCTGGTTCTGCAATAATCCTGATATTTTAACAAGAAGGTTTGTTTCATCTGGTCCCATGAATTGATGGTTCCACCTCCCAATACCATAAACCAGCGTAGGGTTGCTCCCTTCAAGGTAGAGGGGAATAGTTTTAATTTTTGGGGTTCAGAGAAGTAATCGTACCCTCTACATAGGACATTAAATTCAAATAGGAATGCATCCGGGTCTTCTGAAATCAGTTAATGGAAGGTTGGCAGGTTTTGTAAGGGGATTGCTTTCATGGGGGCATTGGAAATTTGATCAACTATTGGATACTCTAGCGTGGAGGTATGGGTTTGTTGTTGATTTGGTTGTGCCATTTGATCGAAAATGTGCCAAAAATTTTCAGGAGGTTCTTGATTCAGGTATTCTATTTGAAATTGTTGATTATTTGGTCTTCCAAGGAATTTGACTGCACTCTCTTTATCTAGGATTTTGGATATGTCTTCTTCTTTTGCAGGAGACTCAGGATCAGGTGGTGGTGGTGGTGGGTATGCCTTGGAAACCCCGCTAGTTTCTCCTATTCCCTCCTCCAGATTATTAGAGCTTCCCTCTTCTAAGGGGTTGAGAGATGGGAGATCTGTATTCTGAAAGCTCTGCTCAGTCCCTTTAGTTTTTCTATGAATCTCAGTGTGGGCCACAGTTGGTGAAACTATTGCTTGAGGGATTCGGGTGGGTCCTTTCCTAGGTCCAACCGAAGCTTGAGATTCACCCTTTTTGATGATTTCGTCTACGAAAGTGCTTCTTCCAGGGATCACCGAACCCTGGGTTTTGGTACTTTTTGGTGGGGGTTTTGGTTTTTCAAGATCCTTTTTTCTAGTCATACACACTTCACACAACAACAAAATAAATTTCAACAAAAGAAAGCACCTACGAAACCTCTTAAGTGTCAACTGGAGGTAAGCATTGGCATAAACATTTCACTTATTACCTGCGTAGGTTCTTACCTTCCATCTTCAATACCTGGTCCTCCAGAGACACAACCTATGCTACCTTTGACATTCTCCCCGACAATGGCACCAAAATGTTGGTGTCTAAAGATGTCCTAAAAACAACCTTAGTTTAACATTAATTTATCAACCCGGAGATTCGTCTTTTATCTCAATAATATCAGCAAAGTCTATGCAAGTAGCATAAAATCGTGTAGCTAAACCAAATCTGAGTTCATCAACAATCAAGTTCCTCAAACGTTCACCAAAGATTCTAAGAACTAAATGGAATTGAAATATGATTACTAAAATGTTGTGAAATGGAAAGGAACTAATTAATCTATTGAATTCACTTAACTAGAAAGCAATAATTGAATCTAACTAAGGACTTGCAAAATTAACTATCAATTATGAATTTTGATTACTGGAAATGAAATGACAAATTACTCTATCTACGGAAAGAAACAACAATTATAATCTAATCAGAAAGGACAACTATTGTAACTTTTGCCGAAAGGAACAACTATTGTAACTTTAACCGAAAGGAACATCAATCATAAATCTAAGGAAAAGGAACAGCGTAGATGAAAATGTGGGGAACTGTCAAACAATCACTTCAGAAATGGAAATCATAACATCAATCATTAATACTTGAGGGAAATTTTTGTCTTCTATACACAAATAATCATAAAATCATTAACACACTTATGCATTTATCCTTGGCTATTGTAAAAGAGATCTGAATCACAAAATAGAAATCAAACTTCGAACTGATACAATTACAGAACGAGGCAGTAGCTCCTTCAGACTGGGCCCTCGGTCTTCAAAAGTACTGCTACGAGAAACTCAGAGAACAGAAATGCTAAAAACACTCAAAACTTTCATTGATTCCATGGCTGGTAAAACATTTACGAAAACTGCTTGCACAAAACAATTCTGAATCTAATTACTTGAATGTGTGTTTTCCTCTGTTTTTCTAGATCTATTACCCTCTTATATATTACAATAGTTTGGGTAAATCAAGCTATCCTGAGGATCGAAAGATCCTCGGGATTGATTTACTATTATAAAATTACAATATAGAAAATGCATTATCTTCAAACTGCTTTGCGCCTAAAAAGTCTTCAACCTCCAATAGCTTGCGCATAGCCAAAATCTCTTTGGTTATCTTTGACAGTTATTTGTCCAATTCTGCAACAAAATCAAACCATTCCAATTGTAGTTTAGAATCTATTTAATAAAACTTTAATAACAACCCTAAGAGACATATTAATCATATTCTTTCCTATCTATCCCTAACTATCTAAAGAATCAATCAAAATCATATCATGAACTGTGGGAAAAAAGGAAGATATTTATACCTTTTTCGTAACCCAACAGGTATGAAACTTTATTTTATGTAGTTATTTGATATTTCTTCTCTGCAATGCCACGGGTCTGATCAAAATTGGATGTGCCAAGTGGAATTTACAGTAACTTCCCCACAACTTGCCAATTTTTTTCCTTTCCAAGAGATCTCACTTGTATAGCGTGCCTCGCACAAAATAATTGATATAAAATTCTGAAAGTCGCACCAGAAATAATAAAGACTGTCCATGATCCAATGAAACCAGTCCCACTAAATTTTGATACTCTAGGAAGAACTTATGATTGTTTTACTTGGAACACCTTCTTGAGACTAGTCAATAGGACTAGTCAGATACCCTATCTTACACAAGGTGTATCTACAAATTTAAGATGACCCAGAAGATGAAAGTTTTACCATAGATACCTTACTAATTTCTGTAATTATCCTCTGGAGTTTAGGGTCTGAAACGTTACAGAAATTTTTTTATAGCGCAAATTCCGCAATGACTCATTTCAGGATGATTCCAAAACCCTATCTTGTACAGGTTGTATCTCCGAAATTATAAGGCCTCAGGAGATAAATTTTGAACCCAATGTATCTTGATCCGTCTACTAAATATCCTCCAAGTAGTTCCTTCTGAAACATTGTAGAAAAATAGTTATAGAAAAAATGCCAAGGTGTCTCAGATGTAGCAGCGAAACCCCAAGACCTTGAGCTCTGATACCATATGTTAAGAACCAAATATCAATATAGCATAGAAAAACCTCAGAAAAAGTACTCAATGCCTTGAAAAAGAGATAATTTCAGATAATAATCCTCTTCGAGGGGGCAACCTCCTTTTACCCCACTTAAATGTTCAAGTACAAGATGATTCAAAATGAAAATGTCTCCTTGGTACATATAAGAGACTAGGAGGTATAATTACAACTAATGGCCTAAAGCCGACATAAATAAAATAACATTACTAATATAATATGCCCCAATTAAGGGGTAATGAGCCAATAATATGGCTTAACAGGTCGATACTTTTCAGGAAAGCCGACAAAAAAAAATGTTTCGATCAAATATATGAAGGAGAACAGAAGAAAAACTACAAGTCGAGAGGAGAAACTCACGATTGGGTCTGCAAAAGGGAGAGCTATAGGCAAAATCTGCAGACTTAGGTAGAAACCACAAACCCCTAAGGCCCTTGCCCTAAAACTCTTAATAGATTGCGTGGTTTTTTTGGTTTAATTATCAGAAGTTTGTTCAGAATTATGGCAAGATTGTAGCTCCTCTAACTTCCCTCCTTAAAAATAATTATTTCACTTGGAATTCAACTGCAGATCATGCCTTCCAAGCCTTAAAAGACGTTATGTGCTCGACCCCTGTCTTAGCACTACCAGACTTCACAAAGACATTTGTATTGGAATGTGATGTTTCTGGGAAAGGAATTGAAGCCATCCTCATGCAAGATGGTAGGCCCTTGGCCTTCACTAGCAAACAACTTTGAGAGTGAATTTGGGCCAATCCACTTATTAAAAGGAAATGTTAGTTATTATGCATGTTGTGGATCTATAGCATCCTTACTTATTTGGTCAACTATTCCAAATCAAAATTGATCATCAAAGTCTCAAGTATTTCCTAGAACAACGAATTTCATCCCCATCACAACAAAAATGGGTGACCAAGCTATTTGAATATGATTATGAGATCATTTACAATAAGGGAAAGGAAAATGTAGTGGTCGATGCTCTTTCTTGGAAATATGAAGAAAATGGGTTCCTTTTCTCCCTCTCCTTCATTGTACCATATTGGCTCCAAGCTATTCGTCGGGAATGGTTGCAAGACCCCAAAATTTCTAGCCTGCTCCAACAATTGCAACACAATTCTTCAGTTTCTCTAGGGTACTCTTGGCATAATGAAGAGATTCGCTACAAAAGTCATTTGTATTTATGCAAGAAGTCCAAACGTAAATCAACAGTGCTTTCTGAACTTCATGCTTCACCCATAGAAGGGTATTCCAAATTTACCAAAACCTATGAAAGGGTCAGACATTCTTTTTTTGGGGAGGGTATGAAACAGGATGTCTGCATCTTTGTGGTTGAATGTGAGGTTTGTCAATGCAACAAGGGAGAAACCATCAAAGCTCTGGGAACACTCCAACCGCTTCTGATTCCCTCAGATATTTGGCGAGATCTTTCTATGGACTTCATTGTCGGCTTACCTAAATCGGGAAATAAGTCAGTCATCATGGTGGTCGTTGATCGTCTCTCCAAATATGCTCATTTTTTTTCTCTTCAACACCCATTCACAGCCGCTATAGTGGCTCAAATATTCATGGATAATATCTTCAAGCTTCATGGCATGCCTAATTCTATTGTCTCTCACAGAGATCCCACTTTCACCAACAATTTTTGGCAAGAGTTGTTCAAGCTATAGGGCACCCAATTGTATCTCAGCACTGTCTATCACCCTCAAACAGATGGCCAGACTGACGTTGTCAACAAGTGTTTGGAAACATATTTGAGGTGTTTTGCATCTAAGTAGCAAAATCAGTGGACTCAATGGTTACCCCTCGCTAAATGGTGGTACAACACGTCTTACCATACAGTTGCTCACATGACTCCTTTTGAAGCAGTCTATGGCCAAAAGCCCCAATCAATTCTCTCTTATATGCTAGGGGTCTCGAAGGTTCAGGAGCTTGACACAAATCTTACAGTCCGAGAGGCTATTTTTCATACCCTCAAAGACAATTTGGTCATGGCTCAGAATCACATGAAGCAACAAGCATATCAAGGTCATTCTGAATGCCATTTTGTTGAAGGGGACTAGGTATTTCTTCGACTACAACCTTATAAGAAAACTTCCCTCAAATCTCACCACTGTCAGAAACTTGCGCCCAAATTTTATGGTCCTTATACAATGCTCAAACATGTGGGATTAGAGGCCTATCAATTAGCTCTACCTAGTCAGTCGAAGCTCCATCTGGTTTTTCATGTTTCCTTCTTAAAGAAGGTGATTGGAACAAAATGCCAAACTCAAACTAGTCTTCCAGAGCTGGATGAAGAAGGTTCCATATGGTTCCAGCCACAATCAGTCTTGGACCAGTGAGAGCGTCATCTCCGTCTATGCACCATCCATAGTCCAGTGAAAAGACACACCTCTAGAAGATGCCACATGGGATCCGACCACCATTCGACAACAATTCCCTCATCTGAAGCCTTCAGGACAAGGTTGTTCTTCAAGGGGGAGGGCATGTTAGGGACCTAACCTCCTTAACCCCTCACGTAGGTAGAATAATACAATTCCATGTAATAAAGGCCAATATCAATAAGGCCTAGCAATAAGGAAGAATAAGTCAAATGTAAGAAGACCTAATAGAAGCTTTCACTTCTAGAAGGATCTTCCTCTAGATTGTTCTTTTGGATAGATAGATTTAGTATAAATAGAAGTAGAGGGTATGAGAAATTTTATCTTTGATATTATTGTAATAGAGCTCTGCTCTGCTGGAGGTTGCCCCCTCGAAGAGGTAAGTGAACATTGCTCTCAGTAATCAAAGTTATATTTCTGATGTTATTATGGTATTATTATGGTATTATTGTTGTATTATTCTAGTTATATCATTGTTTCTCTACCATTTCTAGCTAATTATTTATGTTATGCATACTATTTTATAACTGGAATACTACATGCATCCTCCTTTATGTGGAGTCAAGGTAGTTATGTTTATTAGTCATAGTCACTACATCCATATGAGATACTCGCCAGGAGGTGGAACAAACAACAGAGCAGAACTGACAGCACTATGGACTCTTCTCGAAACTGCCAAAGAAAAAAATCTAACAAAGCTACAAGTGTTCTGTGACTCCGAGATGGTGATCGATTGAACAAGAGGCCAAAACAACATCCAGAATCCCAGGCCGGCTTCAGTTCTAAGAGATATCAAGCTCACTTTTAGAAATTTCAAATGACTTTCTTTTCGGCACATTCTGAGGAAGCTAAACACAAAGGTAAATGAACTCTCGAAAGAAGCCCTACAACTGCAAAAAGGAGCATTCAACTTTTATGAGTTCTTTGAAGGAACAAAAATTGAGACAATGGAATTCTGCCTCTAAACAATGCATGTTCTTTTTGTAAGGCTGCAAATGTTTTTTAAACAATTTGTAGAATTTTTTTGTAAAAAGCCTCGAAAGGTCTATTAATACAGTAAAAGAAGTATATATAATATAGATATGAAAGAAATGGACTTGAAAAACAACATGTATATTCTTTTTTAAATATAGTAGTTCTTTTTCTTTTAAATATGGTAGTTCTTTTATATATATATATATATATATATATATAACTTCAAAATAACAAAATAATATTTTTGTTACACATTAAAAACTATATTAAA
>ML779488.1:42198-57464 GCA_009831015.1 Picea engelmannii | reverse complement strand
TTAAATCAAATTAATGCATTTAACGTAGAATTACTACCATCATACAAACTTAAATAGAATTAACAATAAATATCATTGCAACGGAATACATGCTAATATTACAAGCATCACAGACATGCATTTTAACTAAAATTAAACGCATAATGATACTTATCTCTGAAACTGTAGTAACTCCACCAACTACGTCCAGACCTTCCACTAACCTCCCAACCTTAGACCATGTTGCTCATCAGGCTCAACAGTGGATCACCCCCAAGCTGGGACTAAGCTCCACCCAAGGCAAGGGAATCCTAGACTAGGCTGAGGTTACAGGAAAAATGTATAGAGAAACTAAAAGAATTCTCTCCAGGAGCCTTCTTACGACCACTACTCACAGACTCTCATTCCTGACATGCTTGTTCCACCCAGGAGTATACACCTTCGTAAGCACAATCCATTGATGCTTCACCTCCCTCTCTGGGTCTCGACAACAGGATGAATCAAGAATTCTCAGAGCTTTGTAGCTGGTGCTGGAATCTCTCCGGGAGAAAACCACTTCCCAACAGACTCTCTCACCTGGAGAGAGCTGCTCATAGGCCTGAAAACCTACCTCTTCAACCACGGGCCTGACAACCCGCTTCTTCAACCAGTTTTAGACCAATTCCTGCAAGGTGAGGATAATAACAACACAACTCCACTCAGGAAAAATAGAAGGTTGCAACCCAAAGGAAGTTCGAGTACGGACTCGACTCTACAAGAGAGGATAGGCTAGGCTCACAAGACACACAGGTGACACAGCTTCATCCACATGTTTTCCACTGGTTTTCAGGGTTTGTGACAAGGAATCCACGTAGAGGTCGAATATAGACTCAATGGTTCAGACAGAGGATGCATCGGCTTCTTAGTAAAACATCACGATTTTCTGGTTTCAGAGTTGCGTGAGGGTATGCAAGGATCAGACACGGAGGTCACATGGTTCAGACAATGGATGTTAGAATGAAGGATGAATCCCCATCACGACTCAATGCTTGGGTTAAATTGCATGTGCCTGGGCCAACACATGTCGCCCATGAAGCTGCATGCACTCCATCAAGTATGCGTTCCCTTTTTGCACACATTGGTGCTACATGTGTTTCCTCTCCTAGGACTTAGGATAAAATCATACCTTTCACACCACTTTGGAATAATAATAAATTAGTATTCCCAACAACTTAAGCCCTCAAGCTTATCCCCTCTTCCAACCTTTCAGCCCCCTTTCCCTTACCCACCTTATGGAAGCTTTGTCCCCCATCACTCTTTCTTCGTGGCCAGTCAGCACGCAGCGATGTTTAATCTTTATTAATGTTCTACATATTACATATACAAAAACAAACTCCTAGCCTTTAACACTTAGGCTCTCCGGCCTAATAAACACATAAGCCCACCAACTTATCAATACTCGGCTCACCAACCTACAAAACATGATTTAAAATTCATAAAAATGATTACAACAAGGCTCTTCCTTGGGGATATTACAATCCCCTCCCCTTATTTTGCACTATCCTCAATGCAACTCTTTACACAACATCAACAAGATTTTCAAAATCTTCAAAAATATGTAGGTATTCTGCCTGCATAGCATCTCCATGCTCCCATCACATCCTCAAGATCGTACCAGGTCTACTGGACCTTTACAAGCCCTATGGATCAATTCTAGAGATGTTTTCTTTTCCGGTCTAATATGTGCACAGGATGCACTTGCAAGACACCTTCTTGCTCCACCTGAATCACATTCCAATCGATTACATGATTAGCATCAGGTATATATTTCTTAAGCAATGAAACATGAAAGACATTATGTATAGTCATGGATGTAGGTAATGCAAGCATATATGCAACTAGCCCAATCCTTTCTAGGATATCAAATGGCCCACAAAATCTGGTTGCCAACTTGGTGCAATTTCCTAGCTTCTGGGAACTTCTATTGGCTTTCACTTTCAAGAAAACATGATCACCCAATTTAAAATCTTTGTGGCTTCTATTTTTATCAGCATAAATTTTTTGCCTTTCTTGGGCAACCTTTAAATTCTACTTAATTTTCAACATTTGGTCTTCCATTTCCTTGAGCAACTCTGGCCCAACTACTACCCTATTAGCTGGATTATCCCAGCTTACTGGAGTATTTCACTTTCTGCCATAAAGTGCTTCAAATGGGCTCATCTTCAATGATGCCTAATACCGATTATTGTAGGCGAATTCTACCAAATGTAGGTAGTCTTCCCATTTCGATGGTTTGTCCATCACATACATCCTTAGCATGTATTCTATTACTCTGTTCACCATTTCAGTCTTCCCATCAAACTTAGGATGATAGGTTGTGCTGAAGCTTAGATTCGTTCTGAACCTCTTGAATAACCCTTTCCAAAAATTTGAGGTAAATTTTGATTCTCTGTCAAACACAATTGTCTTGGGAATTTCATGAAATCGTGTCACTTCCTTCATAAAGATGTCATAAAAATCCTCTTCCTTGTGAGTATTCTTTAACAGAATAAATTGGGCATCTTTCATAAGATTTTCCACCACCACTATGACTGTATCATGTTGATTTCTAGTTCTAGGCAATCCTGTGATGAAATCCATTGTCACTACCTCCCACTTCCACTCAGGAATGGGTAAAGACTGCAACAATCCTTCAGGGTGCCTGTGTTCATCTTTAACCTTCTGACACTCTATACATCTAGCGATGTATTCAAAAATATCTTTCTTCATACCTGGCCAAAAGTAATGGCTATTGACTGCTGCCACAATTTTTTAATATCCAGGGTGCCCAACATAAGGCACATTATGCATTTCATTCAAAATCATAAGTTTTAAGTCCTGGACATTAGGTACATAAATTTTGTTCTTGTACAAAAGTGTTTCGCTAGTTTCCAATTTATAATTTTCCACTTTTTGTGGCATCTCACCTTGTTGTAGTTTTGCTACAAAATCCCTGTACTACAAATCTACATTTACAACTTCCAAAATTTTTCTTTTAATATTAGTTCGGTACATGCTAATGGTTGTAGCATGTAATTTTTGTACTCACCTGCTGAGTGCATCATCCACTTTATTCTCCTTCCCTTTGATATGCTTGATATAAAAATCGTACTCACAGAGAAAATCCAACCACCTACTATGCCTATCATTCAAGGTTGGTTGATCAAACAAGTACTTCAGACCGATATGGTCTGTCCTCAATTAGAACCTCCTTCCCATGAGGTAATGCCTCCATTTCTTTAGATAATGTACTATGGTTGCCGACTCCAAATCATGAGTGGCATAGTTCTTTTCGTGCTCTTTCAACTTTTTGGATTCATAACAAATTGCGAATCCATTATGACTGAGGACTCCTCCTAGTCCCTCTTTGCATGCATCTGTGCACACCATGAAATCTTCATTTGGGTCTACAATCCTTAGGATTGGAGCACTGGTTAACAACTACTTCAATCGCTGGAAGCTTCTCTCATATTCCTCCATCCACTGAAATTTATGCTCTTTCCTTTGCAAGGAAGTGATAGGGTGAGCTATCCTCGAGAACCCTGCTATTAACCTTATTTAATAACCAACTAGACCCATAAAGGATATGACTTCCATCATGTTCTTTGGCGTTGACCATTCTCTGATGGCCTCAATCTTCTCAGGATCTACAACTATCCCATCCTTTGAAATAATATGCCCCAAGTAATGGATCTGCTCCTGATAAAACGAGCACTTGCTCAACTTGGCATACAGTTGGTGCTCTCTTAGCACTTGCAACACCATCCTCAAATTTTTTTCATGCTCTTCCTCCGACTTGGAATACACTAGAATGTCATCCAGGAAGACTATGACAAACTTGTCTAGATAGTCCCCGAATACACCATTCATTAGGAACATAAAAACAACGGGTGCATTGGACAGCCCAAACGGAACCACTGTGAACTCATAATGACCATACCTTGTTCTAAAGGCGGTATTGTTGATGTCTTGATCCTTTATCCTTACCTGGTGATATCCTGACCTGAGATCTATCTTGGAAAATATCTTCGCTTCCTTCAACTGAATGAAGAGGTCATCAATCCCCGACAGAGGATATTTTTTCTTTACAGTTACTTTGTTCAATTGTCTGAAATTGATACACAATCTCAACGTCCCATCCTTCTTCTTCACGAACAAGACCAGGGCACCCCAAGGTGACACACTTGGGCATATATACCCCTTCTTCAGAAGCTCTTCAAGATGCAATTGCAGCTCTTTCATCTCTGGCGTACTCATTATGTAAGGAGCTTTTGACACTGGAGTTGCTCCAGGCATCAAGTTTACAGAGAAGTCAATATCTATTTCCGAAGGTAGTCCAGGTACCTCCTGAAATACATCTTCAAACTCTTTTAGTATCGCATGATCTTCAATCTTTGACACCTTATCCTTAGGTGTTTCCTCCACATGGGCTGCAAATAATTGACATTCTTTCCTGTATCACTTCTTCAGCTGCATTGTTGAGATTTATCTGATAGAAACAACTCTGGGAATTCCTTGGACTGTTTTCTAATTTCCTTCCTCATCTAAGAAAGTGAATGCCTTGTTATGATAGTCCAAGATGGCATGGTGTTGGTCCAACCAGTCCATCCCAATTAGACAGTCATAAGAACCTAAAGGCAGAATGTTCAATTCTACCTTTGTGCTCAGTCCATTCATGTCCACAGAAAAGGACTTAACCAACTTAGTGACTTTTCTCTTCATTCATGTATCCAGCTGCACTAACTAAGACTTTTCATGTTTTCTTCTCGACAATTGCAAACTTTCCACCACTCTAGGATCTATATAACTATGGCTAGCCCCTAAATCAATTAAAATAGTAAAGGCATGGTTGTTTATCATACCTTCCACTTCAATCATGTGCGATTGATATTCTGCTTGCTTGTTGTCTAGGGCTGCGTAGATTCTTGGCATTCTACTGCATATGTCCTCCACTGTTTCATCTTGCTGAAAATTATGGACAACTCTCACTTTGCCATTTTTATGGGGACAATCTTTGTACGTGTGGTTCCCTTGACAACCCCAAAACTGAATGGGCGTCTGCCTTGGCCTTTGTTTCCCTACGTCATCCATTCTCGGCTCTCTAAACGATGGCTTTCCTTGAGGACTATTTCTGAAAAAGGGTGGCTTAATTCCCTTCTTCCTCTAATCCATCTGTAATTTCTTCTTGTCATCCCAAGCCTTCCGAAAAGTAGGCTTTTCTCTTTGTTGCTCATATAAGCATTTTTCTATTCTTATAGTTTATTCCATGGTATTAGGGTCATCGTACTAGATCTTTTCACCGATGGAAGGTGGCGGTCCACTTAGATACCTTTGAATATTGACTGTCTCATCTTTGATGAACGAAACATACTTCAACAATTCCAAAAATCTTCGTTTGTATTCATCAATGGTCATGCTGCCCAATTTGAGTTCAAAGAACTCTTTCATCTTTTTGTCGTAGTATCTTTTAGTCAAGTATTTCTTCTCAAAATACCTCTTGAATTCTTTCCAAGTGATATATTTCTCTCTAATGTGCTGCACCTACACAAGTTGATCCCACCACATGGATGTCTTTCCCTTCAGTTGATACATTTCAATTCTTCCTTCTGCATGAGAATAATAATTTTGTAGTTGGAAATATTTCCTCATGCCAAGAAACCATGTTTCAGCATATTCCTACTTCTTATGTTCTCCATCAAACATAGGAGGATTAATCTTGTTCATTTCTCCCTTCAGTTCATCCACTCCAGATCTCCTGTGCTTTCTGGTAGGAGATGGGCTTGAACTACCGTGTGCCCTCTTCTTGGAGCAACCTTGGGAGTGATGATGGTGTCTACCAACACTCCTTGATCTTATTCCCTCAGAAGTATGGTGACTCCCTTTTTGCTTGAGTCCCTCTCCTTGTCCAACTCCTTTTCTATTCCCTCCAAACTCTTCATCAACCTTAAGTTGAATTATCCCTATTTTTCCTAAGCTTTCTTAAGCTTTCTGCTATCTTCTCGGTGAGTTTGGGCATCTTTCTACAATCATTCAATGATTTTCATCATATTCCCTTCCTTATCAATCTCCTCTCCATGTCCATTGGAGTTCGATCCTTCAACTCCCAAATGAACATCAATTCCTTTTGCTTCATTCTCTGAACTAGAATCATTCTTTGCCTCCTCCATTTCTTTGCACTCAGTGGCAACTCTATCCGGTTCTGGCACTCGTTGAACTATGCAAACACAATGTGCAGTAAACCAAAATTTGTCAGGCCATCATTCCTTAACAAATCCAAAAGAATTCATAAACCAATATGAACCAAGAAAAATTTTAAATTCCATTTCTTTCTGAGCTCTGCTCTGTTCTGCAATAATCTTTCAGGCACTAACCCCTTCTCTCAGTCCCTAATCCACATTATCATGGGTCGTGACCACTCGCCTATCCAAGAAGGTGCTTCACGACTTCACGTTTCGGGGATTCTACTATGGCCAAACCTGATCTTCCCAATTCCCGATTTTCTGAATCACGAATCCTCTAGGTGCTAGCTCCTCCCACTAGGCCCCTTTGATTGTGTCGTTGGGATATGACATGGCCCCAACTTCCAAGCACTTCAAAAAAATTGCTCTTCATGTCCCCAAAAGTTATCTCACCTCATTTATTTCAAAACAAAAACTTCATGCAGATCAGATCGATGGTCCTGACCTCCCCCACAATCCAACGTTCCAACTCCTTCTTTTCAAATCGGGACTTTGCATGTCGAAAGCCTTCAAAGTACCTCCCACAGTCCCTCGAAGTTCCAATTACTGAACTTGCAAAGAAGGGTGGATCAACAGTTCATGTTTTTCTAGCATCCAACGAATGATACCCACTGTGGAATTCTGTAATCGAAGCTTCAGGACTTCAGATCTTCGGAACTTTGAGTTTCTGAAGCTCTCATGCTTCCTTCCTTCCTATGTTCGACTTCCGAACTTCCAAGCTTCTCTACCCTCTGGGCCCACATAGTACAAATGTCACCAACTAAGGCGATGGCACGTGGCACACCTAGGAAGTTCCACATCACCCCATGTGACATCATTCGTCTCCCACCACGTCTACCCTTTTTACTTCGAAACTTCGGACTTCGAAAGTTTGTGCATCAACACATCCCACTTCTCTTGATAGTCCCAAATTTACAATCTACTCTTTTGCTTGATCCAACGACCAAGCTCTTTTTCCCATATCTACAATGTAGATCTCCTCGAGACTTCAGGGTTTTGGGTTTCATAGGTTTGTGCCTCAGCGCACCCCACTTCTTCCGATTGCCGAACTCCAAAAGGCTTCCAGAATAACCATCATGTACCTTCTCCAAATCTGATAGTCGTAAAGGTTTTTCCTCTCCTTCCGAACAGATCCTATGGCTCCAACACCCCAAGTGTTGAGCTCTCTCTCTACCCATGGTTAAATACCACACCAACTATGGTTTTATTCTACCTCTACTCCTCCCAAGCTTCGTAACATGGTCAAGTAACACCTTGGCACTCAAAAAACATTCTAAGGTTCGAAATTGGTTCCTTCGAACACCATTTCCTTTCGAAACCTTGGGTCCAAATACCATTTATCCAGCCCATCCAGGCTCAATGTTGAAACCATGGGCTCTGATAGCATATTGTAACATCCCCAGCCATCAACCCCACTGTCGGGCAACGCTACTATGCGAAACATTCACACACACACACACACACACACACACACACACACACATATATATATATATATATAACATGCATATTAAATCAAATTAATGCATTTAACATAGAATTACTGCCATCATACTGACTTAAATAGAATTAACAATAAATATCATTGCAACAGAATACATGATAATATTACAAGCATCACAAACATTCATTTTAACTGAAATTAAACACATAATGATACTTATTTTTGAAACTGTAATAACTCCACCAACTACGTGCATACCTTCCATGAACCTCCCAGCCTTAGACCACGCTACTCATCACGCTTAGCAGTGGGTCACCGCTAAGTTGGGACTAAGCTCCACCCAAGGAAAGGGAATCCTAGACTAGGCTAAGGTTATAGGAAAATTGTACAGAGCAACTGGAAGAGTTATCTCCAGTAGCCTTCTTACACCCACTACTCATGGACTCTCATTCTCCACATGCCTATTCCACCCAGGAGTATACACCTTCACAAGCACAGTCCATCGGTGCTTCACCTCCCTCTCTCGGTCTCGACAACAAGTCAGATCAGGAATTCTCAGAGTTCCATAGCTAGTGTTGGACTCTCTCTGGGAGAAAACCACTTCCCAACAGACTCTCTCACCTGGAGAGAGCTACTCACAGGCTTGACAACCTGCCTATTCAACCATAGACCTGACAATCTGCCTCTTCAACCACGAGCCTGACAACCTGCTTCTTCAACCAGCTTCAGCCCAATTCCTGCAAGGTGAGGATAACAGAAACACAATTCCACTCAGAAAAAACAAAAGGCTGCAACCCAAAGGCAGTTCAGGTATGGACTCGACTCTGTAAGAGAATATAGGCTAGGCTCACACGACACACAGGTGAAACGACTCCATCCACGGGTTTGCCACTAGTTTTCAGGGTGCGTGACAAGGAATCCACGTAGAGTTTGAATACAGAATCAACGGTTCCGACAGAGGATGCGTCGGCTTCTCAGGAAAACATCAAGGTTTTCTAGTATCAGAGCTGCATGAGGGTATGCAGGGATCAAATGTAGAGGTCACACGGTTCAGACAACAGACGCCAGAATGGAGGAGGAACCCCCATCACGACTCAATGCTTGGGTTAAATTGCATGTGCCTAGGCCGACAAATGTCACCCATGAAGCTGCATGCACTCCATCAAGTATGCATTCCCTTTTTTCACACGTTGGAGCTGCATGCATTGCCTCTCCCAGGACTTAGGATAAAAGAATACCTTTCACACTACTTCGGAATAATAATAAATTATTATTCCCAAGGAATTAATCCCTCAATATTAGCCCCTCTTCCAACCTTTCAGCCCCCTTTCCCTTACCCCCATTGTGGAATCTTAGTCCCCCGTCACTCTTTCTTCATGGTCAGTCTGCACGTAACAATGTTTAATCTTTATTAATGTTCTCCATATTACATATACAAAAACAGGCTCCTAGCCTTTAACACTTAGGTTGTCCAACATAATAAACACATAATCCCACCAGCTTATCAATACTCGGCTCACCAGCCTACAAAACATGATTTACAATTAATAAACATGATTACAATAGGGCTCGTCCTTGGGGATATTACACCCATGGTTTTTTCCCGATTTGGGTTTCCACATAAATCATTGTGTCAAATTGTGGGTTTGTTGTCCTTGGTTTGATGCATGTGTAATCTAGCTCTATTATATTTGCTATGTCTTGCTTCCACTTTCTAACAAGTGGTATCAAAGCTTAGAGTTGAAGGAGCAGAGGGTGAAGAAGAAAACAATTTGGTCACTAGATCGAAGAGCCGAGCCGAGCTGAGTGAAGTGGAAGTGGAGAGTTGAGGACAAGTTTTATTACATCGTCGTGGGTCATCCCTATAGGACAGTGCGATGATAGTGCAAAAACTTACGAAAACTACAGACAGTTTGAATTTCCATGGGCTGTCCATAGTACACAGTGTGGCGTTGTCACAGGCATCTCATTGGACATAAAATGACGTCGTCACAGGAGACAGTTTGACATGGTGCGATGATTTGAGTGAAAATCATCGCAGGATACCCATTAACATAGTGCAACGATTAGGAAATAGTCGTAGGTTATCCATTAAACAGGGTGCAACGATCTTAAAAACGATAAATTTGCATTGTATGAATCATTTTATTAAAAGGTGGAGGATATAATATTAAAAGGTGAGTGGATGTTTTAATAAAGGTGGAGGATATAATATTAAAAGGTGAATTGGATATAAATTTTTTAATATAAAAAGGTGAGGTGGATCCTTCGGTAAAAGTAAAAGGTGGACCTTTTATGTTTTGAAAAAAAAAGAAGGGATTTTTCAATATATTTTTGAAACCTTTTTTTGGAATTTCAACCTTGTTTCTTGTAAGAGCCTAGTTTATTATAAGTTGTGATTTTTTCTTTGTGGGTAGTGTGTGCTAATGGAGAAAGTGCAGAGTTCTAAGTTTGAGGTGGAGAAATTCAGTGGTAAGAATAGATTTGCGCTATGGAAGCTTAAGATGCAGGATCTGCTTGTTCAACAAGGATTGCAAAAGGCCTTGGCTGGAAAGTCAAAGAAACCGGCAAGCATGATAGATGAGAACTGGGAGGATTTGGATGCAAGAGCCCTCAATACTATTTGTTTGTGTCTAGCATATGAGGTGTTGTTTAACATCACTTAAGAGACGACAACAACAGGTTTGTGGACCAAACTGGAGATTCTGTATATGAAAAAGAACATGTCAAACATAATCTTCTTAAAGAGGCAGTTGTACATCTTGTGGATGAAAGAAGGTATAAAAATTACTGATCATTTGAATTTCTTCAATACTCTGATCTGTCAATTAACTAATATGGAAGTAAAGTTTGAATATGAGGACAAGGCGGTTACGCTACTATGTTCATTGCCTGAGTCTTGGAATCATCTGATAACAACTATGTGGTTTAACACAAAAGATACCATTGATTATGACACTGTTGTGGGAGCTTTGTTGTCTGAGGAGATGAGGAAAAGATCCAGTAAAGAAACCTCAACAATAGAAGCAATGATGGTCAGAGGTCAATCTACAAAAGGAGGGAAAGATCAGAAAGGTACAACCAGGTTTAAGTCAAAAGACAGTAAGGGTAAGGAAAAATGTTGGTTTTGTGGCAAATCTGGGCATCTCAAGAAGGATCGTTGGAAAAGACAACAAGCATCCAAAGAGGACTCCACAATAGAATCAAATTCAGCTACATGTATGGTTGATAAAGTTTTGTCTATCTGTTGTGTCTCACCACCTGTGTTCATATAGAAGGTACAGGGTGGTGATGGTTGAGTCACCATGAAATAATAATAATAATTAAAAAAAAAATTACTTTGGAGTTGTAGAAATGATTGATTGCATGTAAATGGGCATATGTTTGTAAGACCTGGATAGGCATGTGTACCCCTAGTTTATCAAGTCACCTATGAAAAGTGTAGACATAGATTTAGGTAGATTGAATATGTGGGGGGGGCATGTATGTTGGGTTAGCCTTAACTCGATGAAAGAGTTAATGAGTTAAATATGTTTTTAGGTCAAAGAAGGTGGTTTTTTGGGTCCATGTTTTTGGGGTATCCCGTGGTATTGTGTCCATGAATTTCATGTAATGAAGCCTATAAAATGCTTGGTGAACTCCATTGTAAATGGGCCTGGAGGTAAGTGGTAAAGGCTTACTTGGCCGGTTTGGCCGGATTTGGTCAAAGTTGTTCGAATGCAAAGTTCGAGGTGGAGCAATGTGTCTAGTTTATAAAGGTGGGTCTGTAGAATGGTTGATGTGTTGGCAAGTCAATCAAGTGTTTGAGAATATATGATGAAGGGTAAGTTCATATCCATGGAACTTGGAAATTATTGCAAGGAAGTTGGGATCGAATAGGCATGTTCAGTAATGCCATGTTGCAACAATAGTTGTGGATATAAGCGGTTGTGTTATCTGGTAACTCGGTCACCATCAATTGCAAAAGATAGGAAGATTCAGGAAGAGGTATGAACATGTGAAATTATCTAGTTGGGATGCTTATGGTTTTATATCAGCTTTCTAAGTAGGACCCAGATCAAACAGGTAGATCTTTGATATGGTGATGATGTTAGGGGGTGCATACTGTGGGATCCTACTACCCACAGAATCATCATGGACAAAGATGCAGTTTTTTATGAATATCCTTTTATAAGGGGATGTATATGAAACAACCAGAATGGTTAGTTCAAAATCACAACAAGATATTTGTTTTCAAACTCAAAAATCATTGTATGGCCTAAAGCATGCTAGGAAAATGGTACAAGATGTTTGACTCCTTCATGGTGAGCCAAATTTTACAAGAAGTGAGTATAACCATTGTGTTTATGGTATATTCATTATTTTGGTGTTATATATTATTCTTGTTGCAAGCACATGCATGGTTAAATCAACCGGTTGGCTCAGTTGTTAGCACATTTGTTATGAAGGATCCGGGAGCAACAAAATAAATCTTGGGCATAAAAATAAACAGAGACAGGAAGTATGGTAAGCTTAGTTATCGCAGCGTAAGTATGTGGTGAAGATACTTAGGAAATTCAGTATCAATAATGTGAAACTGGTAAAATCCCTTTGGCTTTCCATTGTAAATCCTCTTCAGGTTTATGTCCTAATTGATGAAGAAGAAAAGGGTTATATGTCTTAAGTATTATATGCTAGTAGGTAGTTTGATGATTGCGATGGAGAAATGGTCAACATTTCACATGCAGTTGGTGTTGTCAGTAGACACATGGAAAAACCAGGCCAAGAGCATGGAATGGGTGCTTCAAACACAGAAGCACAAGTATCACCTATAGTGGTTGCAGTGATTTGGTCTGTGGTTATGATTCATGAGATTTGGACAAGTGCATCGGTTTATTAGATAGGTTACTGATGGAGACAGAATGGTCCATGCTGAAATGAATCGTGCAGGCATGTTCACGTAACGATATTGTCAGAGAAGTTGCGGAGCTGTGATGGTTTTTGGCTTCTTTTGCAGAAAAGGTGATGGATGAATTAATTAAGGGTATGATAAATCAGGTAAATTGTTGTCAAGGTGGAGATTGTTAGAAACATGTGAACGAATTTTCCCATGTGGTCAGATGCAGATGTAGATGCACATGCACGTGCCCATGCACATGCGCATGCATGCAATCTACTTATGAACTGCTCGTGTAACTATGTTATCTATTCATGATGAGACTGTGTAATTGAGTGATAGATGTTATATATACGAGCATACCCATAGAGGTAGAGGACAATGTGAGTGCAATGTACAATGCGAGTGCAAGAAAGTACATTGTGTGAGGAGAGGATGGTTGTATTCCTGGGTTGGCTACTGTAACTCTCCCTTGAATAGAGGAAGACCGATGATCATTGCGCGTGGTTTTTTCCAGATTTGGGTTTCCACATAAATCACTGTGTCAAATTGTGTGTTTGTTGTTCTTGATTTAATGCATGTGTAATCTAGTTATGTTATATTTTCTATGTCTTGCTTCGGTTGACTAACAATTATCCCTGTTATTAAGAAATAATATAATATTTTGGAAAGAAAAGTTGTGAGTAGATATATGACTTTCTTGTCATCCTAGAAGTGGCTTGGCTTAGAGATGGATGGTGAATGGGGAATTGTGATTCACTTAAAATGAATGGAGTAATCATTTTATAGGCTTCATTAGTGAGGATAGGAATACATTGATTCATCATTGTTATTTAGTAAAATTATTTCATTTGAAAGAGATTTATTTTATATATTTAAATTTTGAATTATTAATATATATTTTTACATACTATTAAAGATGATTTTAATTAAAATCAATTTTAACTTTTAACTTTCAAAAATATATATAATAAATTGTAAAGACAAAATGATATATATATATATACAATCACATTATATACATTATATAAGTGGTTAATACATAGAAACGGCATCATTTTTCACTTTATAATGTGATTGTGTTGATATAGTTATAATGTATTATGTAATGTAAAATATCACCCAAGTTAGTATAATACACTATAACCCATTGAAAATATTATGTTTTCAATCAATAATAGTAAAATATGAAAATTGGAAGTTTATGAAATTTACATTAAAAAGTTGAACTTCCATTTAATAAATTTAAAATTTAATATTATACAATAGTTAAATCAAAATAAATCAAAATAACCTTTCTAGCCCATGGATAAAAGAATTGAAAAATATTTAAATTTACATTTACAACAAGTTAGAAATCAAAATTACCTTTCCCAATTAATAATGGGTTGGAAAAAAATTGAATGTATTGAGTTTTCGAACTAACAATGGGTGGTAAAATTGAATGTATTCACCTTGACAGCAATGGCCACCTCTAGGGCTTGGAGTAGAACCCCACGGGTGTTTATTCTTATTTGTGGCTGGATGTGATATGGCTGTGATCGGATTCGAGTATGTCGCCGATTAGCACTAGAGATTTCAGCCGGAGCCGGATCACTGCTTGTGATCGACCTCGGGGTTATTACTGGATGTTGAGAGCAGTTGTTCGGTCACCATCGAATTTACTTTTAAGACTGGGTTTGGACGGTGTCACTGCGTCTTTATGTAGTAAATGAATACAYCCTTGGATTTGTTGGTCGATCCAGGAGAGTGGGGCTTCTTGTTCTTTGTTCTTTTGAATACTCGTGCTAATTTTGAAGGATACATTGTTCTGGTTGGTGGCACTTTTTCTCATGAGATTCTCCAAGCGCTTATGTGATCACACAAGAAAAACCTTATTCTTCGATAAACCCTAATTTTTGTTTTAGAAGAAAAAATTCTAACCTTGTTGAGTTCTTAGCAGCCTAATTACTAGCATTTCCCTTTAGAAAAACCCTATTCTTCCATAAACCCTAATTCTTCTTTTAGAAGAAAAAACTCAAACCTTGTTGAGTTCTTAGCACACTAACTACTCGCATTTCCCTTTATTTGCAATGCAAATTGTCAATCACATTCCCACCGAGTTAATTAAACACGAAATTCATCATCGAATTAAACTGAAAATAAGAAGGTTGGTAAAGAGAAGTATGATTAAAAACCTGATGAAAGTGCCATGTCCATGGCTACCCACCACCAGAAAATCTGCTCCCAACATGTACAAGGCACAACCAAAGATTGAATTAAAAACATAAAATGCGTTGGATCAGATCTTCTAGACTTGACTAACTATTAGAACATAACATACCATAGTCAAAATAATAACAGATTCTCGTTTTTATTTTTTCAAACGCTTACAACCAAACCGTTTCTGTCCGCAACTTTCTGGCTTTGATGTAATGCAGGCAACTTGTTCCTCAAAAAATGTAAACAGTTATAATCAAAGATTTAATGCAACAAAACTTGAACCTCGTTCCCATAACAGCATCTTGTATAAACACACCATGGAACCTGATTCAAAAAACATCTTTATAATAACCATGCAAACACTATATGGGCTACGCCATTTATATCCTGCTACTGGACATCCAACTAAGAAAAAGACGTATGGATGATTATAGCGTAAAATAGACTAAAAGCGAGTACGTTCAGTATGCTGTGCGAAGGCACAATTGGGGGAGTTTTCTGCAACAAA
>ML779488.1:9864-28025 GCA_009831015.1 Picea engelmannii | reverse complement strand
CAACAGCCAATTCCTTCCTCCTTCGTGCTTCCAAGAGCCAACTCCTTCCATGAATTTCTCTGGCTGGAAACCGGCCCCATTCCACGAACACGTCCTGCCTTAAAAAAAAACCTCATCCCACAAACCCGTGGTGTACTAAAAAAAACTTAAAAAAAACATAGTAAAACCCTAAACGCTAGCTACTCACAGTAAAATCCCTATGTGAAAAACGGAGGCGCTGATCTGGTTTCGGCGATTACAAACGCCGAATACACAAACAAAATACCAAGCTGTTTGCCGAATCCCTAAATGCAAAAAGGTTGTGGGCCCAGCACTGTTTGGCTATTACAAATATCAAACACCAACACACAACAACTCCTTAATCCCCAAAATGCGAATAGAATGTGGGCCCAGCAATTTAGGGTTTCGGTGTTTGGTAAAGCAAAGGAACTTCACAGCGATTTAGGGTTTTGGTGTTTGGTAAAGCAAAGGAACTCCACTCAGTTGTAATAAGTGAACTCCTAAATGCGAAATAACAAATTTATAATTAAAATGATTTTTCATCCAATAAGTAATCTAGGGATAAAAGTAATCTAGGGATAAATGTAAAACCGGATTCCCAATCGGTAAAAAAACAAGAAATTACTGCGTTTGTTAAAAAAAAAAATATAAACGCAGAGTAGAGCAGAGCTCCAAATACAAAGTAACCAATTTGATTCAAAAATGTTTTCAAGATCATCCCAGATTACAAACCGTTTCGGGTACTTATAGAAAACGAAAATTGCCCCTAAGGTGGTGATGGTGTCTCAAGCCTGCAAAGGTTAAGCCGATCACCGTTTAAGCAATTTAAAACAATTTAGTAAATCGGCGCTAAGTCCTCAAGTTTTGAAGACCCACCGGTCCGCCGCTATCCAGGCGGTGAAATGATTAATTTCTGACATACTCCCTCTTAATCATTTCACGGCAAAACAAACTAAAACATGTAAAACAAAATTGTTGTAAACAATGCATTACAGCTTGTAGACCCCAATTTTTTTTCTATTGATTTTAAACAATTCATTACTCAAAGTCTTCGTAAATATGTCTGCAAATTGTTCTTCAAATCTGCAGAACTGAACATAAATCTCCTTACCAATTACCAACTCTCGAATGAAATGATACCTTGTATCAATGTGCTTACTTTGTTTGTGAAAAATGTGATTCCTTGATAATGCAATGGAAGACTTATTGTCACAGACAATCTGGGTTGCATCATTCTGGTTATGCAACAATTCATTCAAGACCCTTCTCATCCATACAGCTTGACATGCAACTGTAGCTGTTGCAACATACTCTGCCTCAGTAGAAGATATAGTCACAATGAGTTGTTTCTTTGATGCCCATGCCACTGCTCCAAATCCAAAACTGAACACATACCCATATGTGCTTTTCCTATCATCAATGGAACCTGCAAAATCACTATTAGTATATCTGATCGGCTCAAAGTTTAAGCTTGATGTATATCGGATACCAAAATTAGTTATTCCAACAACATATCTCACGATCCTCTTTCCTGCTTTTCAATGAGTACTCTTCGGAGTCTCCATGAATCTTGAAATCAAACTTACAGCAAACATGATATCAGGTCTGGTTGTTGTTAAGTACATAAGGCTTCCAACCAGCCTCTTATACAGAGTTGGATCAACAAATGAGCCTTCATCATACTTGCTAAGTTTAATACCAGTTGCCATAGGTGTTGCAGTTGGTTTACAATTCAATATTCTAAACCTTTTCAGCACTTCATTTGCATAGTTAGTTTGACAAATGAAAATGCCATCATCAGATTGATCCACTTTGATTCTAAGAAAAAATTTCATCAAACCTAAATCAGTCATCTCAAACTCTGTTTTCATGGCATTCTTAAAATCATCTACTGATAGATCTCCAGTAAAAATTAAGTCATCAACATACAAACAGACAATCAAAATTTTACCTTTCTGGTCTACCTTTGTATACAGAGTTGGTTCACTTGGACTTCTGCTGAATCCAACACTGATCAGGTATTCATCAATTCTTCTATAACAAACTCTGGATGCCTGCTTCAATCCATATAAAGCTTTCCTTAACTTATAAACCTTATCTCTGTGTTTATCAATCTCATAACCCGGAGGTTGTCTTACATAAACTTCTTCTTCCAAATATCCATTTAAAAATGCAGACTTGACGTCCATATGATGCATGATCCATCTATTCTAAGCTGCAATAGCTAAGACCATCCTTATTGTGTCAATCCTTGCTACAGGAGCAAAGGTTTCATTGTAATCAATACCAGGTCGGTAACTAAACCCCCGAGCTACAAGTCTTGCCTTGTACTTTTCAACTTCACCATTTGCATTCAACTTAGTCTTATAAACCCATTTAACACCAATACTTTTCTTGCCTTCAGGTAAATTGACAAGATCCCAAGTGTTATTCCTTTCAATGGAATCAATCTCCTCATCCATTTCTTTTATCTAAACATCCTCTTTAGCAGCTTCATCATAACTTACAGGATCATAAGCTATAAATGCAAAATTTGAAATCTGATCTACCTCTTCATTCTGATCATATAATTCTCTTAAACTTCTAGTTTTCTGTCATTTAAATCTGTTTTTCAATGAAGCTAAAGTAGGATCTGATTCATTGCTTACCTGTGAATCTGTTTGATGTCCACCATGTCGAGATGGCTCACCACACTCATGAGTTCTTGGCGTTCTAAATTGAGATGGGTTGAAATATGATGCTTGCCTTGTTGGACTTCTTGCTACAGGCATATATGCATGTGGAACCATCTGTCCATCTCCTTCAACTTGCTTAGCTCCATCATCATCTTCACGGGGTAACACAACTCCCTCTGAAATTGATTTGTCAATACTTCCATCCCAGGCTTCATCTTCTTTAAATTGAACATCTCTGTTGATTACATATTTCTGGGTGATGGGATCATAGAGTTTATATGCCCTAGAATCTTCACTGTATCCAACAAAGATACATCTTTCGCTTCTGTCATCCAACTTCCTCCTCATTTCTGAAGGTACATGCACAAATGCAACACATCCAAAAATTCTGAAATGAGAAACATTGCAAGACTTACCATCCTAGGCTTCCTGAGGTACACGATCCCTCACGGTCTTGGTCAGACTTCTATTCAAGATGAAAACATAGCAAAGAACCGCATCTCCCCAATATTCATTTGAAAGATGCTTCTCTTTCAACATGCTTCGAGCCATATCCATGATGGTCTGATTCTTCCTTTCAGCCACTCCATTCTGCTGTGGAGTATATCAAGCAGTAAACTGCCTTTTTATTCCATGAAAATTACAAAATTCAATGAATTCATTCAATTTATACTCACCTCCTTTATTAGACCTGAGGATCTTAATGGTTCGACCACTCTCATTCTTAACCATAGACTTAAACCTCTTGAAAACATCAAAGGCTTCCGATTTTTTCTTCAGCAAATACAACCAATTCTTCCTACTAAAATCATTAATGAAAGTCATGAACTAAACACAACCATTCAAAGAAGGTGTTTGCATAGGTCCACATAAATCTGTGTGGACAATTTCCAAAGGAGTTTTTGCTCTATAGGAAACACCTGAAACAAATTTCTCTATGTGATGTTTTCCAAGTATACAACTCTCACAAGAGCTTGCAGGTTGTTGAATACAAGGTAACCCTTTCACCATCTGTTTCTTCTGTAACAAATCTAAGCCACCAAAATGTAAATGACCATATCTCAAATGCCATAACCAAGATTCATCTAAACTTCCAGCTTTATAAGCATTCAAAGAACCACTCAAATCATTTCGCATAACAAGTGGAAACATTCTATTCTTGGTCATCTCTACTCTTGCAATCAACTGTTTGCTGGGCAATTTATCATAGATAGTACATACCTTGTCGTTGAAGAACACTCTGTACTTTTTCTCCAACAACTGTCCAACACTGATAAGATTTCATTTTAAGCCAGGCACAAAGTAAACATCATCAATACTTCTCCTCTGATTATTCTTAGTGTAGACTGGAACTACACCTTTACCATTAATTGTAACCTTACAGTCATTCCCCAGTTTTACTCCAGACTGGATACTAGTATCAGTGGAAGAAAATAAGTCTTTATTACCAGTCATGTGGTTACTGCAACCACTATCCAAAAACCAAATATCATTTGCACATTCCTGAGTGACGTTACAGGTCAAAAACACAGGATTTTGATGATCCTCAGACTCATTTATAATATGTGCAGATTGCTTTCCAACATCTGTCTGTTTCTTCCAACATTTGTTAGCAAAATGCCCGAACTTCTTACAATAATAGCATTGCACTTTAGTTTTATCATACCTCTGATTATCTTGCTGCCAGGGTTTGCTGCTACTCCCTCTTAAATTAGGACTCTGAGACTTCTCCTCAAACACTGATTCAGTTTTGTTGTCCCTTGGACCAGAAAATCGACCTCCTCTTCCACGATTATAAGACCTTCCTCTGCCTCTGCCTCTGGTAATATGCAGTTGCGATTTGAAGGCATGCTCCAATGATCCTTCTTCATATTTAGATATCCTAGATTCATGAGCAACAAGAGAACCAGTTAACTCATCAATTTGCATTAAACTTAAATCTTTAAATTCCTCTATGGGAACAACAACAGGTTCAAATTTATGGGGCAAACTTCTCAACACTTTCTCAATAACTTTCTTATTCTCAATATAATCTCCATATTGCCTAAGCTGGTTTACAACACTCATCACCTGAGTCATGAAAGTATTTACACTTTCATTATCCTTCATCTTCAGATTTTCGAAATCCCTTCTCAAATTTTGCAACTTGACTGTCTTCACCTTGGACACACCTTGATAACAGGTTTCAAGAATGTCCCAAGCCATCTTCAAAGATGTAGCACTAGCAATCTTCATAAAAGTGGATTCATTTGATCCTTGTTGGATTAATCCAAGAGCTTTATTATCCTTCTTCCTATTTTCCTTCAGCAAAACACGGTCGGCATTAGACAAAGCCAATTCTGCTGTAGCATCATCTGGCTCAGCAAAACCATCAATAATATAAGTCCACAAGTCTTGAGAACGCAAAATCGTCCTCATCCGAATATACCAGGAGTCATATGACTTCTCACTCAGTACAGGAACTTGAATCTAAGAAGAACTACTACCAGACACAACCATTTGTATAAAATTGGAAATGAATTAAATAAATCTTCATGTAGGAAAATAAGAAAATAAAATTGGCACTAACAGGAATAATTTGCAATGAACTAAGCAATTGCAGGATGGACAACAGGCTCTGATACCAAATGTGAAAAAACGAAGGTTGATCGGGTTTCGGCGATTACAAACGCCGAATACAAAAACAAAAGACCACGTTGTTTGTCGAATCTCGAAATGTGAAAAAGTTGTGGGACCAACACTTTGGGTTTCGGGGTTCGGGGTTTGGCGATTACAAATACCAAACACCAACACACAACAACTCCCGAATCACGAAAATGCGAATGGAATGTGGGCCCAACAATTTCGGGTTTCGGTGTTTGGTAAAGCAAAGGAACTCCACACACTTGTAATAAGTGAATCCGAAATGTGAAATAACAAACTTATAATTAAAATGATTTTTCAAATCATATACGCTCCAACAAGTAATCTTGGGATAAATGTAAAACCAGATTTCCAATCGGTAAAAAACAAGAAATTAGTGCGTTTGTTAAAAAACAGTTTTTTTGTCAAGAGATAAAATGAGTTTACAAACTCAGTAAAATATAAAGGCAGATGAGAGATCCAAATACAAAGTAACCAATTTGATTCAAAAATGTTTTCAAGATCATCCCAGATTACAAACCGTTTCAGGTACTTATACAAAAAGAAAATTGCCCCTTCGATCTCTAAAAGAATTTGATTAAGGGGGTGATGGTGTCTCAAGCCTGCAGAGGTTAAGCGAACCACAGTTTAAGCAATTTAAAACAATTTAGTAAATCGGTGCTAAGTCCTCGAGTCTTGAAGAGTCAAGACTGCCACGGATCCGCCGCTATCTAAGCGGTGAAATGATTAATCTTTAACACCTTAGCAATTCATATTATTAACATAGCTATTAACATGGGAAGATCCATCATTATTATGCTAATCATCCTAATCACTTTTTTTTAATAATAAATTGATATGTTATCCATCATTATTATGCTAATCATCCTAATCACTTTTTTTTAATGATAAATTGATATGTTTTTTTCAAAATTAATAATTAAAATCACAAGCATTCATTTATTTAATATTAACGCAAGAATATTTTGATAAAAACCCATTAATTATTAATTATAGAGTTTTTCGATGTGCCTTTCAGAGTAATGAAAGGATTTCAGACGACAAAGTCATATATATATATATATATATATATATATATATATATATAATATGTGGCAAACAGAAATTCAAACCAGCAAGTCGCGTTGAGACCAAATAGGACCAGTAAGTCGCCGCGTGCATTGGCCGAAAAACAAGCGCATATCGCTATAAATATATTGGAATCGTAGTGATCGGAGGCGCATGGTTTGGTTTGGCATTGAGTAGAAGAAGAAGAATACTGCAATGAATATTGAAAACGACAACTTGCAATGTGCTTTGCACGCAGTGATTGTGCCCTTTCCTGTGCAAAGTCATGTTAACGCTCTCATGAATTTGGCGCAGCTGCTCGCTATGCGAGGATTTTTCATCACTTTCGTCAATACTGAATGGATTCATAAACGCTTGGTCGAAGCTTCTGCAATAAACACCAATTCTCTTATTTCTCTCGTTTCCAGAGGTGATCCCGATCATGAATTGGAGCAGCGAGGCTGGAAAATTCGATTTCTGTCTATTCCCGATGGCTTACCACCGGACCACGGCCGCGGCTCCAACCTCGGCGACTATTTTCTTGCACTTCAAAAATTGAGCCCCGCACTGGAGCACCTCCTTCGCAGCCGCAGCAACCCTAATGCTGACGATGACAAATATTCATTTCCAGCTATCACATGCATAGTGACGGATTCAGTGATGTCTTGCACGGAGCAGGTTGCCACAAATTTGAAAGTGCCCAGGGTTGTCTTCTGGCCTGTATGTGCTGCTGCCTCCATTATCCAGTGCTTCGCTACCTTCCTTATTTCTCATGGACATATTCCTGTCACAAGTAAGCACGTCTCTCCACTGCCTTGTTGCTTTTTGTTTTTCCTGCCTGTCAACAATTTTCGTTTCTTGATCTGCAATAACTAACTGTAATTATAATTCCTCTGTCGGGCGGGCCTTTGTAAGTGCAGTAAGCGAAGCGAACAATGAAGAGAAACTTATCACTTGTCTCCCAGGTAATATCCCACCTTTGAGGTCAAGTGACTTGATTTCCTTCTATCGCGCTCAGGATCCGTCAGACATTCTTTTCAATGCCTTTCTCTATGAATCTCAGAAGCAGAGTAAAGGGGACTACGTACTGGTCAACACGTTTGAGGAGCTGGAAGGGAGGGACGCAGTAACGGCACTCTCTTTGAATGGATGTCCCGCCTTGGCGATAGGACCTCTATTCCTTCCTAATTTCTTACAAGGGAGGGACTCGTGCGGTAGTCTGTGGGAGGAGGAGGAGGAGAGCTGCCTGACATGGCTGGATATGCAACATACAGCATCTGTTATATACGTTTCCTTTGGCAGCCTGGCTGTTAAATCTCAGGAGCAATTGGAGCAGCTGGCGCTAGGGTTAGAAGGTACCGGGCAGCCTTTCCTGTGGGTTCTCCGCTCGGACATTGCAGAAGGCAAGCCTGCGGTTTTGCCTGAGGGCTTCGAAGAGCGAACGAAGGAGCGGGCACTGTTTGTGAGGTGGGCGCCGCAGTTGAAAGTCCTTTCCCACGAATCAGTGGGATTATTCCTCACACACAGCGGATGGAACTCTACCTTGGAGAGCATGAGCATGGGAGTTCCGGTGGTGGGATTCCCTTATTTTGGCGATCAGTTTCTCAACTGCAGATTCGCCAAGGATGTGTGGGAAATCGGCCTGGATTTTGAAGGAGTGGACGTCGATGACCAGAAGGTGGTGCAAAAAGAAGAGGTGGAGTATATTGTGAAGAAAATGATGAGAAGTAGCGAAGGAAAGCAGTTGAGAGAGAACGCTCTGAAGCTTAAGGAGGGTGCAACCCGAGCAGTCCTCCCAGGAGGATCTTCTTTTCTGAACTTAAACACCTTCGTGGAAGACATGGCGAGGAAAGTAGCAGCCCAATCGCAGAACGAAACCAAGTGACCAGTAATGTGGAGAATGTTTGTAGAGTCCGGATGTTGCATTTAGAGACTACAGCGCAGCGCATGATTTGCGGTTCTGTATAACTGTTAATAAATTGTGATATTGTAGTCTTTCTCAACATAAATAATGGGCGCAGTTAAATCTAGTTGGTTAGTGCAGCACATGGGTGTTTTATTATTAGTTTTTCTCAACGTAAATAATGGGCGCAGTTAAATCTAGTGCAGCACAAGACAAGCATCTAGTCGTGAAGTGCATGTTTTAAAAATTATTGAAAATTTTAGTGAAATTTCATATATTTAATTTATTATGGTCAGCTAAGAATATTTGTTTAGAAATGTATTTTTTAATTATATTGATAGTCTTTTAGGGTTTGAATCTATTTATATAATTTTAAAAACAGAAAATGACCATTTCATCAAAACAGAATCTGTTTTGACAGATTCCAATTTAGACAAGACTTTTAATTTAGTATATATAAAATATAAAATAATGTTTTATTTTTAAATTAATAAATTGAGAAGTAAGAACTATTAAATTAATAAAGTAATTGAATTTCTTTACTCTATTTTTTTAACATTAACAATTTAAATAAATATTTATTAAAATTATATAATTAACTTAAAAAATTATATTTATCAAAAAACTATTATACCATTTAAATATTTTAATATTATAATAATAACTAAGAATATTAAAAAAATATTTTATAAAGTTAATTTTAATATTTTAATATTAGAGTAATAGTTAAGAACATTACACATATTTATCAAAAAATTATATAAAAGTAAAAATTATAAGATTTCAATATTTACATATTATAATAATAATTAAGAATATTGAAAATGTTTTTAAAAAGTTAATTCAAGTATTTGATAAAGTATTTTAATATCAAAGTAATAGTTAATAACATTACAAATGTTTTTAAAAAAATTAAATGAAAAATAAATAAATAATAATAAAGTGGCAATGTTTAATAATAAGGAAGATGAAAAGAAAAAGAAAAGAAAATATATATATATTAAATAATATATATATTATTGCATCAAGAATAGCAAATTATTGCATCAAGTTAGATGAGAAATTAAATAAAATGATAAAAAAAAATTACACTTTAAAAACTTCTATCCCTTTGAGTGTTTTATAGATTTAGTTTAAAATAAATCTACGATGATGATATAAATCCTTGTAAACCACTCTTATTAATGTTTTCATTTTTTCATAACCATTTTACTTCCATACTGTCTCTTTGTTTGCATCATATATCCATTTGGCCATGGACCCTCCCACCTTAAGTAAAATGTCTCCATATGCTATTGTTGGCAATGAGTTTCCTGCCATCTTTCACGGGCAATAAACTGGTTCTTCTTCTAGTCTGACTTTGCCCAAATCTTCTGTAGCTAATCTTGGCACTCTTTCTTCTTGAATCGCCTGTACTATTAGCCCCCCTAGATTTTTGAGTTTATAAAATTTACAAATATAAGAAGGGGTATAGAGCCTATAGACAGTTAATATGATACAATTATAACCTTTCTAGGATAATCTTTGACAAAATTTTATCTCGGAGAAAAATCCTTCCTTGGAATACTCTCTCCAAAATAATTTGCTCTGAACAACTTCCTCGCGGACATAGAAAGATTCTGGAAACTATTTCTGCAAACACGAAGCTTACATCAGAATACAATTACATGCAAACACGAAGTTTATATCAGAATACAATTATATATACACACAAATATAAAATTTATCGTATCACACTGTAATCTAGGTTTACTTGTCATTGAATTGTGGATACCCAACCTGATAGTCATTTTATCTTTGCCCAATTCGGTGTGTCTCGTCCCTTTCAAATTCAAAATTGTATTATGCCACCACCGAGTTGTATTGTGCCATAGTGTGAAGTAAATTTGAAGCCAAATCGCACCATCCAAACTCAATCACCAATCGTTGAGGCCATCTCCATGTTGTAGCGTGTTGCCATAGACCTATAACATGTCTCCTTGTTATTATTATACTTTCCTTATTATTACACTTTCCTTTTTTTAATAATTGAAAAATTAGGATAGTTCTCCAGCAGGATTATAGCATTTGATTCATCATTGAATGGTTATTATTTCTACCATTGACCTTAAAGTTTTCCTTCATTTATAATGCCTAACATGGCAAAGTTTCAACAACATTTTTATTTTAATTAAAATAAATAAATAAAAAACTTTATTTTTCTACCATAACATTGGACTTCAACTTTCACCTCTTATTGATGATGTGATGACGGACTGCATTAAATTTCACCTCTATCGAGGTAATGACACACTTCATTAACTTTCACTTCTTACAAAAAAAAACTGCATTAACACCTATGATTTGTCATGTTCTATCAAAAGTCAAAGAATAAATATGTCAGAGATTTGAATATATTTTGTTTACAATATTTATTGTTAGTCACACAGAGCTTTAAACATCAATGCATTTACCACCTTGTTTGTCTATTCACAGCTTTAGCTATTCATAACTAGAGCATATATATTCAGACCCTATCTTGGTCACCTCACCACCCAATCTTCCTATTTCCATAGTTATCCTTGTGCAACTATGAATAATAATCCAATTGTTTTGGTGTTAGAGAGTATGAGTTCAATCACAACTTATCTTCCAATTCAAGAAGCTTCCTTCAAGGTTGAGATCGAGAGGCTTCCTTCAACACTCCTGGATTGGCTCTTCCTATACATGGAAACATGTCCTGAACTTGAGGTACACTTCTGATGTTAGTTATTGTTTTAGAAGCCTTTCTACACAAGGTCAATTCACTCGGAAAGTCATACCAATTTAAGTTTAGCCACTATTCTAGCATATTTGAATATATATACATATTTCCAATATAATTTTCGTGAATATATATTCATTATAATATGCTAAGGAAAATCGAGTACGCCCAATTAAATAAGCAACGACCATACCCAAAATCCCAATTTATAACCAGAAAAAATATGATCCATTATATTAGTTATAGTTAGCTTTGTTACAGAAGAAAAAACATGCAAGCTAGAGCATTAGGAGCAGATGAGTGAGCATCAAAGCAAGCAGAGATCTAGAATATTCAACAATTTGGAAAAGTGGGGGCCTATTGGGAAGAAGATTGTAGTAGTATATTTCTAGGTAAAAAGGTATATTCATTTAATGAGGAAATAATCTACAAATACTATTCCCGCCTACACTTATTTATAATATAAAAATAATACAAATCAAAATTTGGTACATCCACCTTGCATATGCTTTGGAACCTGAAAACTGCAACTTAGGTTGGTAGTTGTAACCATTTGTCCTCTCCACCCAAGCATAGAATTAACTGGAAATATAAAACAAAACTAATTAGACTAATGCATTATGTGGATATAAATAATCAATTGTATTCAAACTAGAATTGTGCAAATAAATAAATATAAAAAACAATTGCATTATGTTGATTGGGCATTGCATTATGTGGATATAAATAATCAATTGTATTCAAACTAGAATTGTGCAAATAAATAAATATAAAAAACAATTGCATTATGTTGATTGGGCATTTCATAAAGGGATCGAAAAATATCAACAAAATTCCAAACTATGAAAAACATATCAATAGGGAACCTACTTCTGATTTTTGAACTCATTATCACTATATATATTGTTATTATTAATAACAGAATATATCATGATAAGAATAAAAAAATAACAAGCTTTCATATGCAAAGTTATAGATAATTTCATATCCAATTCCATCACTTAAATGAATTGGTGTAGTGTGCAATGCAAATTCGAGTCTATTTAAGCGAATCCAATGGCCGAATGTTACATAATAAATGATCGGTGATGCAATGGTCGAAACTAATACTCTTACTTTACATAGATTATTACTTTAGAAACTTTATACTCTCCTCCTCGCTGATATGAAAAATATACTAGCTAGGCAAGGACTAGCTGCTTTGCAGCTATTTCTCTTGTTTTTCAATCTTTTGTTTTTTAGTAAATTCATTGGAAAGTGTTAAAATCAATGTACCAAATTATTATATCATTATATCCATTACTTAAATCAATTAACCATATTGTTTTGAGTTGTCAATGAAATCAATGCAACTACTTAATTGTTCTAATGCAACAACATGTATGGGTGCTAAAATAAATGAAATACACTTTCATTGAAATAGATGCATTAAAACAATTTCCTATTTCTTAGGTTATGAAGCTCAACTATTGTGCAATGAGGAAAATTCTCCCATAAGACTCTTCTTTCCATGGACTTTTTCATTAGGACATGACAAGGAAAACAACTTGGCCCCACAACCTAGTATGGAGGAGATGTTGTCAAGTTAACATGATGTTAGTTTTTACATTAAGCATTAAGAAAAAATAAATTTGTCTTAATTAAAAAAAATATAACAATAATAAAATCAAAGTCCGCTAAATTAAATGAAATGATAAAAAAAATCACACTTTAAGAAATTTGATTTCTCTTGGTGCTTTATAGATACGACTTAAAATGAATCTATGATGGTATAGTAATCAATCTCAATCCTTTTAAACCAATCTTATTAATTTTCAATCTTAATCCTTGTAAACCACTCTTATTAATTTTTTCATTTGCCTCTTGTTTTCTAGCGTCTTTCTATATATTTCTCGTAACTTTATTTATATTATAAAACTCTTAGTTTCAATGTATTGTATATATCAATGTATTATGTATATTTTAACATTATAATAAAAAAATGATGAATATGTAAATACTAAACAAAGAGATAGACAACTTCTTTGGTAACATTATAACATGTACTTTTAAATTATTTTTCAACTTTTTGTTGTTTAATGTGTTGAAATCAATGTACCAAATTATTATATCAATGCAGCCTATTGTTTTGAGTTGTTAATGAAATCAATGCAATTATTTAATTGTTCTAATTACTTAATTGTTCTAATGCAACATGTATGAGTGCTAAAATAAATGAACCATACTTTCATTGAAATCAATGCATTAAAATAATTTTCTATTTTTTAGGCTATAAAGCTCAACTAATGTGCAATGAGGAAAATCTTCCCATAAGACTCTTCTTTTCATGGATTTAAATTTTTCATTAAGACATGACAAGGAAAGAAACTTGTGCTCTATAGCCCACTATGGAAGAGATGTTGTCACGTCAACATGATAGATTTTACATTAAACATTAAGAAAAATTAAATTTGTCTCAATTTAAAAAAATATAACAATAATAAAGTTAAAGTCGACTCAATTAAATGAAATGATAAAAAATAATTACACTTTAAGAAATTTGATCCCACTGGGTGCTTTATAGATGCAGTTTAAAAATGATCTACATTAATATAGTAATCAATCTCAATCCTTGTAAACTACTCTTATTTATTTTTTCATTTTTCATAACCATTTTAGACCTTGTTTTCTAGTGTCTTTCTATATGTTTCTTATAACTTTATTTATATTATAAAACTCTTAGTTTGAATGCATTGTATATATAAATGTATTATGTATATTTTAACATTACAATAAAAAATGATGAATATGTAAATACTAAACATTTATATTATAAAACTTTTAGTTTGAATGCATTGTATATATAAATGTATTATGTATATTTTAACATTACAATAAAAAAATGATGAATATGTAAATACTAAACAAAGAGATGGACAACTTCTTTGGTAACATTATAACATGTACTTTAAAATTATTTTTCAATGTTTTGTTGTTTAGTCAAATCATTGGATAATTTGCATTATCAAAGTGTTGAAATCAATGTACCAAATTATTATATCATTATATCCATTACTTAAATCAATGCACTTTATTGTTTTGAGTTGTCAATGAAATCAATGCAATTACTTAATTGTTTTAATAAAACATGTATGAGTGTTAAAATAAATGAACCATACTTTCATTGAAATCAATGCATTAAAACAATTTCATATTTCTTAAGCTAGGAAGCTCAACTAATGTGCAATGAGGAAAATCCTCCCATAAAACTCTTCTTTTCATAACTTGAACTTTTTTATTAAGACATGATAAGGAAAGCAACTGTAAAATCCAAGAATGAAACTAAGTGAATAGTAATTTGAAGAATGTTGTTACTTGTTTTGAGATTAAGAATGATGCACTTGCTTTACTAAGGGTACTTCATTAGTTTATATGACCACATTAATAAAATTGTGATATGTACTATATTCTAATTAGGTCAATCAACTAAAAATAATTTATTATTTATTTCTTTATAACGTGAAGCATTATTGACATGAAATAGAATGGATTCAGAATAAGCTTATTGCATATAAAAAATAATCTGTGTCATTGAAAAAATCAACATTATTAAAACGATAAAAATAAGTATAAGATAATCCAATATAACACTTAAACAAAATTATAGTTCCGCAATATTTATATGTGAGGTATCTCAACAAAGAAATCCATTGTAACTACTATATCAATGCTTGAAATGGTGACTAATGTATTCTAAGGTGACACATGAGTATTATTGGATCGCAAATTTTTTTCATATATATATATGAAGTCCAAAGAGATTACTTCATATTAATCTCATCAATAAGAATCACATGAACTATGATCATAATCCTTAGTTTATCCATGTAAATTTTCTATATATATATATATATATGACTTCATATTTACCTCATCAATGAGAATCACATGAGCTATAATCATATTCCCTAGTTTATCTATGTGACTTTGCCTTATTAGACTCTGTTGCATAGCCTGGAGACCCATCCCCTCCCCCCATTAGGTTGCACATTGTATAAATATCCCTCTTGGTGGGATAAATACATGAATGCGATATGCTAAAGTAAACTATGGGTCATGGTGGAAATCGATGTTGGGTCTAATGAATGTATTATGAAAAAGGTATATTCATTTAATGAGGAAACTAGGCCTTCAGCTAACAGAGAAAGTCATTCTCAATGGGTCATGTATGGCATTCTGTCAATATTTCATTGACCCATGACTTACCCCCTAGAATTCACCAATGTTGAAGTAGTTGACCTCGTGACCTTAAACAAATTTGGCCACAAGTTGCTAAGAAAATATAATGGCACATCCTTGCTATTGTAGGAAGGTTTTATAAAAGCAATAAATAATCTATCTCATCTAATGTTTGATAAATGGTTGGCATGTGCACCAATCCATGAAAATACTCTTCTTTGTCACAAAAGGGTGTAAACTAGTTATAGGGTCAATAAATAAGGTCATGATTTATTGTCGCAAAATTTGTGAATCTCTCAGTTGGTTTCTATTTAACCCCATCCTATAGTATTCAAAAATCTTGTCTCTATATTTGGAAATAATAGATAACTTCCCTTAGGTGTTAGTAATTGAAGGTACAATGGCCTCAAGCGATGTAGCAAGTGAAAGATGTGAGGGCTCTCTAGTGTTTATAAAAGTAACAATTAGGTTTCTTAGTGACTCAAGGCCATTTTATATTCTAGTGTTTACATCTATACTTGGTGGTTTGGTTTTAGGGTTGGGTATTTCTTCATAGGTGCCTGTGGGTTCAAGTTCTATTCATGTGCAGGCATTAAGAAAATATAATTCATGTGCTACATTTGAACAAGAATAAAATAATTTTTGTTTATTTTTTTAATTAGAAGAACTTAAGAAATATAAACAAAAAAAAATGGATGGGTAAACCTACCTCGAATGAATGGAAAAAATACTAAATGGTAGTAATTTCAAGGCCCCTCGTCCCGATGGTAGTGAAATACAATGCCTTTTCTCCTCAAATCATGAATCCTTCACCTCGAAATGTGCAACATCGTTTAGAATACAAATGTAAGCCACACATGCGTTTTTTTATTAATAACAAAATAATTTTCCTATGCTTATAAATGCACACACACTTAAGAACATGTGTATTTTTAACAAGCGTTTGTTCCTAAAAATGCACATGCATTCTTTGAAATTATGACCTGGCATTCTAGTTAGCAACTTGTGTGGCAGTCTAGAGGGTCTTGAAGTTATATGAAAAGGTTCACACATGTGTGTTCTTGTGTGAGCACATTTCTAGACACCTTGTTCCCAGGTTTTAGAACATCAACTTCATGTGAGGGCCCTAAGATTTATTATTTCATTATAACTATCCCTACTTTTAAAAATATACAATGTTTGCTAGTTATTTTTAGTTTCCTTCACATATCCTTTTGAAAAATGGTATTGAATTATAAAGATTATTTAATTTATTGTCTTGAATATTTTTGATATTAAACCTTTTATCCCAACTATGCTTATAACCTATGTCTAATATTGATGGATTGAATAGCTTGATCATATTCACATTAGACTTTGGATAAATATGTAATACTTGGTTTCAACCCTTTATATATAATTGATCAATAGGTAACTAAAAAATGACATAGGTATTTTCCATGTTTTCAACCATGTGGGTTGATTTTGAATGCACCATGATGTAAATAATATAAGTACCATGTAGTGATTCCTAGTGCAAAGACAAAGTCCCCATTAAAGAATTACAATTATTGGGCTTAATGGTATTTTTTGAATTGTTTCCCTCAATTGACATGTCAAGTTCTTGTATGAAAACATGAAAATAAATAGTAAAATAGAAAATGAAAATAGGAAAGACTTGGTAGGCGTGTAAGGGGGATCTAAACCAACAAAAGGGGAAAATATGGATGGAAAGTGAGATAGAGTACATGATTGAAGTTCTTATACATCATATTATCCATGCATGTATTGGTGGGGAAATATGATAATGAATCCATGACTTTCTTATTCCATGATTGTTAATTTCATGAAGCACTGCATATGCCCTCAACTTGTATTTATTATTGAGTGTGGATGGTGTAAAAATAGGATGAAGTACCTATTGAATTTTAAGCCATGATTCCTTTAGCTCGTAAAGTTTCCATGTTATCCTCCATATCGAGTATTCTTCCATCCATGTCCTTTTATCATTCATTTTCCTCTAATAAGAAGATTTCTTCCAACAATTAAACCTATGATTTAACCTATGTTACATTCATGTTGGAATTATGTTATGTGACTATGTGTCTTGTGTTGAGAAAAAATTGAAAGATTTTTTTTTTTCCAATTGACTATAGGGTAAAATCATGAAGGTGGGTTACACTTTTGTGAGAATCGGGTCTCCAAAATTCCTAGCGGCCTTTTTTTGGCCGAAATCCATATTCTTTTGGTTGAAAGACATATTTTTTTTGGCCGCAACATTTTTCGGTTGAATGTTTAGACATCAGATAGAACGACACCCTAACAACCTCCTCGAGAGTCCTGTACAATATTTTCCGGACTGATTATTTTCGTTTGGTGCAACCTTTTCAGAAGAAATATGTTTCAGCAAAATTTTTTTTCGGCTGAAACAATTGTTATATATCCCATTCCTCTCGACCATTTGATCATTTTCCAAACTGTTGAGAGTCTGTGTTCAATTTTTGGGTGGTGTTTGTTGTTGTTGGTGGAGGTTGTTTTTGTTGGTGGTGTTAGGGGCTATTGGTGGCGGTCATTGTTGTTGGTGGCATTGGTTGGAGAGGGCTCTAGCTAGAGGCTTCACCACTCCAGAGGCTTTCCCACTCCAGAGGTAATTCTTAACCTTTGTTATATTAGTTTTATGTTATTTTTTTTATGAAAATTATATTTTGGAACATCATGTACATGGAAATGGATGAATTTCGGCTTGTCCATGTATAGCAACATAACAAGCTTCATAGAATCACTTATATTTACAGATAAATGGGAATCAACTTATAACACATATTTCATTAAATTTGGAAATATTCTATTACATGGACTTCATTAACATTGAGTTTTTTATAAATCCTTAATATATTCCATGGAGGAAGTCAATCTATTGAGATGCCTAGTGTGGACTTAAGTAAGTGAGTTT